>CM077507.1:18374421-18444421 GCA_039654745.1 Houttuynia cordata
CATGTTCAGAATATTGTTTACGCGTGATTAAGCAGTAAGCACAAATCAAGCTGAGCAGACAAATCAAGATGAGCAGAGGTTGGAGTTTCACCTACTCCAGTACTATTCTTCTTGCATGGCAGCTCTTTCAGTCTTCATATACTAGTCAAATGGATAAAGAACACAACAGAAACATTATTGCTTAGCCCTTCTAGCAAGATACCGTTCTCGAGCTGCCTTTAGTTTATCTTCAAGATCCACTGAAGGTTTAGGGATAATATCCTCTTTCTTCACTGATGCAACAACCTCGTCACCATTAGCTCTCCCTTCCAAAGCATCAGAACCACCACTGCATAAGATTAAACAATGTCCAACTAATTAAACATTTAACTAAGGACTCATATTTTTATTGGAGCTAAGTCCACTATTACCTAAGCTTGTTGACATCATGATTTTCTAGCTTTCTCAAAATTGGCATGACCCATGACATCTCGACTACACATACATTTCGCAAGAATGGACGAGAAGTAGCAATCAGTTCGTGGTATATGATATAGTTGGGCAGGTGACCATCTTCATCTGCTTCAAGCACTGAAGCTGGATGCACCTGGATAAGAACAAATTTAGCATTCCTTTGTCAAAAAGCACCAATCAAGTTGAGCGGTGATTGGACTCTCACTTAATCCAGAAGTGTGTGAAACAGCCATGAGTAAAAGTTAAATGTAGTAAATTATAAATTAGGTCTTATATGTATGGACGGATATTCAAATCATCCAGATCTCCCCTACAGCACTTTTTCTGTTTCCATGAAATAAAAATTCCAGAGCAAGTCTCAGAGGTAAAAGGACTGATTATGCAATGAAGCATGCAATTTTCTAGTTAGCGTTTGACCAATAAAACAAATATTCTTATTCATGTCCGCAATTTGTATAGAGGAATTTATGACACATTAAACATTTCAGACATTTAAGTTCAAAATTCATAGAGATACTACTGGCCTCAGATCTTGGAATAAAGTCTCTTACTAGAGGAAACTACTAAAAGCTCAAATCTCATCAATTAAAAATTGGCCAATTTGGTATAAGAAAATTGAGCAAAAGCCAAAAATAATGTTAAATATTAGTTACCTGAGCAACTTGTGACTTGTAACCTACAGTCCGATAACCATTGTGATGTATCATTCTTTCAGCAAGCTGATTTCCGTACCCTGTGCACAAGGCTTTCCTCAAGTTTCTATATTCTTGCCTGTTTTCTCGACTTCTGCGGCTCAAATGTACATCCAGGGGCCCTATTTCTCAGAAACATCATGTATGACAATATTCAGCAACAATTCTAATGTTTAGGTAATCAAATGAGGTAAACATTTGACAACCACTACGGAGGTGCCTGAAATGGACTATGTTGCACAACCTTTTGCTGATTTTGCCATTAGTTGGCATAGTTGATTCCTGACATCTTTGGCAAACTTCATACCACGCACCTATAACAAGGGAAGTGTCAACGAACATAAATATATGTCACTGAAAATCAAAGGTGAATCGAAAGTATGCTTATACACGCACACAATGTCAATTAGACCATTTCACCAAAGGTATATCAAAAGAAAATGCATGATCGAAAGTATTCTTATATGCACACACAATGTCAATTAGGCCATTTCACCAAAGGTAAATCGAAAGAAAATGCACGACCAGTAAGCTCTTCCTACGATTATATTTTGCCATGTCATTCAAACAACCTTACTTCAGTTCTCAGTCTTTTTTTTTCCATCAGTTGTTTCAAAATCTTCACAGCATAGTGATGCAATCATTACTAATCCAGCATGTTCACTATTAAAATATTTACAGCCAAAAAGGAAATTATCTATCTAACAATGTTGTGTAAGGCTGCATGTATTTTAGCATGTGACAATAGTATAACCATCAAACAACATCCACATTCACTCGGTCAACTCAACAGTCAATGGTCAAGACTTGTTGCTCATAGGAAGGTTACTGAAAAAAAATAATTGTAGAAAGGATCGGATCTCAATGTTGAAAGGTAGACTGCTTGTTGTTGGAGTAACATATACAGGGAAGTAAAATAGCACAGAATTTGCAACTAATTCCAAAACTTATTTTATTTCAGAACACGTTCCTTTGGTATTAGAGGATACGTAAGAAACTAGATGCAAGTTTATATGCAAAAAACACTTGCCTGCAAGTCGTTATCAGCACACCATTTTGTATCATAGTCCATTTGGTCCCATTTCATATATATCTGGAGCAACTGAATGTGATCTCCCCAGCCAGAACCATTTGGTAAATTTGACGGAGAATGCTTCCTCTTCTTTTCAGCTTCCCTACCTTTTCGACTGGTTAGATCAAACAATGGACCACAACAAAATGACAAGCACTTATTAAAACTGTGAAATTTTGTGTTTGAACAACCATGAGTCATCATATTTTAGGTACAGCAAGATGGGGAAAAATCTATGAATTACCTTAGACTACGTAGCAACACATTTTCTGCTGACAGCATAGCCGTAACACTCAATGCCTCCGATAGACAGCCGAGCTCATTGGCTTCAATTAAAGTTCTTGAGAGTGAAGGTTCTAATGGAAGCTCTGTATCAAATCCCAAGATGAACAAGAATCAAACAGGAATAGTTAATAAATACAAAAAATACACCTAAAAGTTAACTTAGTCTGCAAGAAATTACCAGCCATCTTTCGCCCAATATGGGTTATTTGCCCATTTTCATCAATTGCATCGATGAGATATAGTTGCTTTAAAGCATCTTCCAAAAGCTCACCTGAAATAAGTAATGAGAGAAATTCATGAGTACATGTGTTATTTATATAATATATAACAATAAAATTGGGCAAAGAAAGTTTAAATGAAATGGGTAAATGCTGCCAGTAGTTTGATGATAGAATATGATGTTAAGTGGTCTGTCCTACTTGAAGTTCTCCCTTGCTTTATATTAGCAGATTATAGGAAAAGGACAATCCGTTTCTTTCCTAGCAAGGTTTCTATTACTTAAAAAGACCTATCCAAAAGAGTAGGAAATTCTTTCCAATACGTGTCAATCATAAAAACATGATGCACCTGAAGATTAAAGAAAAATAAGGTAGGAGTTGTTTCACAAATCAAATTAATAATTTTTCCCCTATTTTATTTATTATATTTTTCTTTATTATGTATGATGATGATGATGTTTTTCTGTCAATGCATATCAAGTTATTAATTACATTAATATTAATACAATGAGACTCACAACAGAAACTATAACATTTGCCCAATAGTGGATCACCAAAAAGCAACATTATTTTAAAAAAAAAAAATATATTACCACAACTATGTTATGGATGTATCACTTCCATTTGATAGGTCAACTCATCTCTTCATCCATCATTATAGTTATATGTAAACCATTGGGAAAGAATGATGAACAAAAGTAAAAAAGAAATGTTTTTTGCAATCAAGATAGAATCTCAAACATTAGTTCTCCTCATTGGATAATAAATATATTTAAGTTATGAATTCTCTGTTTGTAAGATAAACTATTCGATGAATTTGGTTGACCTTTGTTTAGACTGCTCACTCTTGCCAAAATTCATCTCTGCCACTATCTGCTACTATGATAGGATTTTATTTCTTTAATGAAGTAGCACTATATATAGGTTAACAATGTTGTCAAGGTTCGCAATCTCAGATCTTTGTATTGTCTCATGTAACCAAAAAGACAGGATTCTGAAATACCACCAACGAAGATCTTGGTGATCAGAAAAAAAAATCCACATGTATGTATTTGTCTAAGTATTTTGTAAGGTAGTTTAGTCTTCTTTATGTAATCTTAGTTCTGATTGGTCAGCCCTTCACTTAAG
The DNA here is from genome assembly GCA_039654745.1 of Houttuynia cordata. NCBI lineage: Eukaryota > Viridiplantae > Streptophyta > Magnoliopsida > Piperales > Saururaceae > Houttuynia > Houttuynia cordata. The sequence goes on from CM077507.1 coordinate 18,378,270, forward strand.
TGAGGGCATATGAGTCTTTTCTTATAAATGGCGTCCTTAGGTCTATCAGAGATTGGACGACTACTTCTGGTTGTATTCTTCTCTTGTTATGATTCAATACAGAGTTTATTCCCTTCCTCTCAATCACTAGTTCTTAAATTCTATCATGTACTCTCTGGTCACTTTTAATAAATACAGTTTTCTTATAAAAGTGACCCGAGGGACAAGACACACTAATACTATTGCCAAACAATCTTAAGATCATGAGAGTACACCTAAAAAAAAGCTATGCTGAATAGGCTCTGTCACAACATGCCAAACACAAGATTGTGTTAGGGCCTTAGATGTCATTGATGATCTATAACATCTACTGGTAATATATTTTTTATTTTTGAACTTCTTATTCAAGGAATCGGTTTATGCCAATCCAGCAAGTAGTGCATTGGGTCGACATCTCCCTCTGGAGAGAGAGGTCCCAGGGTCGAATTCTGGCTGCTGATAGAAGGAACGGATGATTTAATTCAAATCCTCTTCTCAAGGATCACGTGGAATGGCATGTGTGAGACTCAACTTGCCATTCTCAAATCAAAATAGTTAACCAGATCAAGATACCTCCCACAATAGGGTGGTTATAATCATAATCAACTAGCGCCTTTTCCCAACTATTTGGGGTCGGCGACACGGATCTTACTCCTCCATTCAAGCCTGTTTTGTGCTACCTCTTTCGTAAGAGATAGTAAAGTCAAATCCAAAGAATTGCATAAGTGAACATAAAAACAAATTGCTGGATTAACACATTCTTACGTGAAGGTGGATCGAGGAAATCAAATTTGAGAATATCAATATCAGCAAGTTCTAATGATTTCAAATATAGAACAGCTCCAGCAAGAGAAGTTCTTTGTATTTCTGGAATTGTAGCTTCAATGAATTCCTCATTATAGATGCTAGAAGGGTAGAGTCGATAACACTTCCCAGCACAAGTTCTTCCCGCACGACCAGCTCGTTGGTCAGCTTGAACTCTACAGTAGTTAAGTATTATTTTAGATGAGACATATTAAAAAAAGAAAACATTTATGGGTGATAATCTTTACGCATCAGCAAATATTAACTCCTACCTGCTTATTTGAACGACATCAAGAGAGTACATGCCAGTCGATGGTTTATATTGTCGCTGTTTGACATAACCCGAATCGATAACATACCTACCATAAAGAAGAAATCCATACAGTCATCAACAAATAAGATGGCTAATAGAAACTTAAGAATCTTATTTCAATAGACAATATACTCAATAAAGTACATGACATTATATCTAATCTATTTATGCTGAACGCTTCTGATCCTCAGATTAGAGGACACGTCCAACTAAAAGGTCCTGCTTGGGGCTAACACAGTGTTTGTTAGAAGGTTTTTTTTATGACAAATGTATCTTCTTTGTATACATTCCTTTTTTTTAATAAATCTTCTTTGTATACTTAAAAATCATATCTTGCATCAACTTTGTTCCTTCTCATCCTGTTTACACCCTACATGTAATATTGCGGTGTTTGGTTGCACCCCTTTTCTTGTAGCTGCTATAGCTACAAAACTTTAGGTGTTCTTATTTTTAACTAAAATTTTGTTCTTAGTGAATCTTTGTTCTGAGCTGTTTGGCAAAATCCCACAAGAGGAAAAGCAAAAACAGAGAGTGAGAAAATAAGCGCTTTTACGCAGCAAAAATAATGGCTTTCTTAGCACCAGCTCCTAGATCCGGCAACAACAGCTTCTCTGGTGAGATCCCAGCCACTTTGTAAGATCTCATCCTTAGAGATCGCGTTCAATCTCAGCCAAAACAACTTCTCAGACACCATCCAGTCAAGAGTTGTCAAGCTGGTCAGGCTCGTCAACCCTTTCTCCGAAACCTGGCCGCCTCCAGAAACTCGATCATCTCCCTGAACATCTCTCACGAAAACTCCGGCGAGCATCATACAGCTTTTTTCCACCAAAGCTTCCTGCCAGCGACCTAATTGGAATCCCGACCTCTACCTTGCCTGATCCTACCGTTCCAACTCTGGCACAAGGTCATCCCTCCGGGAGAGCACAGCAAGGGTGGCGATGGTGTTGTTGCTCTGCATCGCCCATGCGGCTCCTTGCAGCCACGCTCATCAATAGCAAGGGCCGACTGCGGTAGAGACAAGGATAAGAAAGAGGATGGCATCAAGCTCGATCCGGCCAGAATTCTGGACCTCATCACCTGCTCCCTCGTCTGATGTTGCTGCAACTCCCACTTGAAAAAGACTCACTTCGGAAGGTGATGAAGATGCGAAGAGACAGGGCATGTGGCCCCAGGCCCGAGCCCAACTCCAATGAAAATAAAGTACATCAGGAGTTGTTTTTAATTCTGTGGGAATTCTAAATGTCTGGCTTCAGCAGGTTTCCACAACTACAATATTGTGGAAGCCACAGCCAAATGCAGTTCAGGCTTTCCCACTGCCACAACTTTGTAGTAGTGGGAAAAAGTTGTGTGTAGTAACAACCAGGCATCCTATATAACTCTAGACGAAACATGCTTCTTCATGAGTCTATTGCTATTGCAGGACAATCCATTGATGAAGTACGGTCTCCCTCCCTGCCCCCCCCCCCCCGAACTTCCGCACATTCTCTCTCTCTCTCGATCTCTCACAAACACAAAAGGCAAAATGGTAACAATCTTTGAAATCATTAAAAAAAAGATACACTATGCTCGAGAAGAGAAGCAATGTCCGTCATCATAAATACTGAAAGGGCCTCAAGATTGCTTACACAACCCCATCAACTGTCAATGATGTTTCAGCAATATTTGTAGCAACAATAAATCGCCTACAATTTGGAGGTGCAGGACTAAATACACGCACCTGTTGAACAGTACAGAAAGTCAGTCATCAAGCATTAGGCTCAATCAATCCAACTAGATTAAGTACTAGAACATTATCTCAGATCCAGTCAAGCATTATCTTACACTGTAACACTCACATAGACTAGAGAACAAAGCGCATCTTGATAATTTGTCACTTTTGACTTGAATGAATGTGTTTAGCCTTTTAAAACAAAACCGTGATACATATCCAACTGTAGGATATATCCTATTGCAGATGTTGTTTATTTAGTTCCACTTTCCTTCAAAAAAGTTAAATACAACCATTCATCTTAGTCATGCACGGGATCACCAGAGAGGTTTAAGTGGGATTTTGAAGTTTAAATTAGCGCCGTCTCTCTCTGATGTGAATCCTTCTAAGAATTGATGCAAAACATAAAAAAATAGAAGGTAAATTAAAGCTAATCAAAGATAAACAATTTTCCAATAAAAGTTGAACCATATATAACCATCATCAGCACCACCTAATCCCAACTACTTGCCCCGAACTATTTAATCTTAAAAAATAATTCGTGTGGTCCTCCGCATGTGTGTGTGTGAGTGTGAGAGAGAGAGCGCGCATTAAAACTATATGCAGGTGGAATCATCACATTAATTCTTTTGGATTACGAAAAGGAAGTGACAGTTGACATGGTACAAAACATGAAATCAAGCAAGAGAAGCAATTTTTTTCAACAATATGTACGCTACAACAAGAATGCAAAACCAAACAACAGGATTCTGCATAAGTATAAATTGCATAGTATCTAATCTCATTCACCATTTTAGTGATATTCAAGAATATGACAGGATGAATCTTACCTGCATTTCAGGTGGTAAAGATCCATGCAGAGGAAGAATTACAGCATCCATGCAGGAACCTACCTCCAGATTTAGAACTTTTTCCTCCAACTTTGAAACCATCTTTTCGATGTCATCCTACAATGTATAATCATAAGTAATTGTGAGTTAAGAATGATAGTTGATCATAATAGCAATAAGTTTACCAACGTTCTGATAATATCGATAATTTTGAAGGTATTAAATAATCACCTGTCCTGTCATGAATATTAGGACATCCCCAGGTGGCTCCCGGATGTGAATATCTATCACACAAAAGATAGGGAGAAGCCAACGAAATTAAAATTACACATAGGCATTTTGTGTGAGTGTGTATGTGTGTGGGTGAGAGAGAGAGAGAGCACGAATTGTCCCTTACCAATAGCAGTAGTAAGAGCAGACTCAATATAGTTTTTGCTCCCCTCCTCACTGTACTGTATCTTTACAGGAAATAATATCCCAGGAACATTCAGTACAGGGCAGTTGTCAAAAAATTTGGACACCTTCTCACCATCAAGAGTTGCTGAAGTAATGAGAATCTTAAAGTCTGAACGACGAATCTTGATTAAGCGTTTCATCAACCCTAGTAATATATCCCTGCCAAGGGAATGGGCATGGCTTAATTGTTAACATAAGCAGAAAGAAACAGAGTTCTAACATGGAAACAAGATCTGCTATTAACATGAACTTGTACGGTTAAAAAATATATACAAGTGACAGTGCGAAGCTTTAATAAACAACTGAGTAGCTACTCAGAAAGTCAATCACAGATAGGCAAGCCGCAATGGAATGTGGTTTATTTAAACATAAAGTTCCATTACTTCTCGTAAGGAAGTTGATTATACAGAAACATGCAGAAGAGGATTAGTTTAACCTTACGTGTTCAGACTTCTCTCATGAGCTTCATCCAATATGATCACAGAATACTGTTTTAGCTCAGGATTAGAAAGGCTTTCACGAAGTAGACATCCATCAGTTAAATACCTAACAGTTAACATCATTTCAAATTCAAGTCAATATTGATATGTAAGCAAAAAGGTAATAAAAATATGATAGAGATGAGTAATTAGTATCATCTCACCTCAACTACATAATTACAGAATAATAAAAAAAAAGCAGTGAGCAATACCATCACTCTAAAAAATTAACATAGTAATTATAGAAACAACATTTAAATAACCATGCAAGCTTGTTCATGAGACATTACTTAATATAAGTTTTGTCTGATGTACGGTCTTCAAATCGTATTGCATATCCCACTTCCTCCCCAAGCGGCACATCCAGTTCTTGAGCAACCCGCCTGTGCACAGAAAAGTAGAAATAAAACTTATTAGGATTTCAGTCCCTAGCCACTCCACATGCAAATTACTTCCTTCACATCGTATATTCAACCAACCCAAGAAAAAAACTACTCCCTCCATCCAATGAAACTCGTCTGATACTGATAAAAGACTGCTCCAACATTTACATGTCTGGGTTTGCTCTCGTTTTTCCAATGCTTCCATGCTGGGATTAGTTACTAGTTCCAATTTAATACAAATTTAATTGCACTAGTAATTATCTTCGCTTTGAAATCAGTATCGATAGTTACATTTCAAAGACCAAAAACTCTGTTTAAAGTCCAATACATATCACTCATTTTTAACGCAGATGAGCTATATCGCACGAAGGGAGTACTTCAAATGTCAGCAAATTGAGCACAGATAAAGAAGCAAGCTCCTAGACTGAACTTTTAAAAATGGTTCGTTCTCATCATATAACAAGAAAATTGTACAAGAAAATCAGTGATCAATAAATACGAAATTTGGTCATCATCAAGCTATCCTAGCTGTCTTGCAACACTAGAAGATACCTTGCCACAGACACCGCAGCAACTCTGCGGGGTTGGGTGACGGCGATGCTGCCGGAGCGGGTGTAGCCTCGCCGGTGGAGAATCTGGGAGAGCTGAGTGCTCTTGCCGGAGCCGGTCGCGCCGATGATGACCACAACCGGGTTCTTCTCCACCGTCTCCACAATCTCCTCTTCGAAGTTGAGTATCGGCAGAGCCACCGCCATGCCTGCAACCTATTCGACCAATTGCCCAAAGGAACTTCAAAAACCAGAAATCCGCAGGGTGGTAATTCCGAAAATATGGTAGGTTCCGAGGGTATGTGTTATTTTCTGCTAAACCCCTGAACCCAAAAACCAGAAAAAGCTTCGAGCTTTGGCCTCCATGGACCTGGAGCTTCTGAAGGAGGAAACCCTAGCGATGGCAATGCTTTTGCGTAGAGCTTGCTTGCTGAGAAGTGTCATTGTACTTCGGAACTTGCGCCATTTGAGCTATCTACCGTGCCACTCGCCTTTCGGTGCCTGTGGGGAATCCGTGGCTCCTCTTTCGAACTGGGGGAGAAGTTTGGACTCTGGATATGGGATTGAGTTTCGAAGGGGTTTTGCAAAAGGGCGGAAACCAAGTAAGGATTACTTCTTCCTATGCTTGATTGGCTATTTCTCCATTTTGATTGAGAAATGTTGGGGAAGAGAAGACTGATTTTTATTGTTAACAGCTTTGTGATAGAAGATGGCTAAATTAATATTTTATGTACAACCATCATATCATATCATGAGGCAAATCTACATATTTGGAAAGGTGTACGATGAATATGATGACGAATCTTTTTATCATCATCCCCTCTTCAAATGGACATCCGGCATAAAAACTTCCCACTATATTTCTTTGTATGGATTTGTACCATTTTGATTCCGATAAGAGTCAAAAGCGGTATATGATCCATGCCACTGAGACTCCAGATAGCTGGGATTAGGCGTATGATGATGATGATAAAATGTTGGGGAAGAGCACTTTTGTCCTTTGTTTTTTATGGTAGGATGATTTTGAGTTTCCAATGCAATGCGGTGTCAGTTGTTGCTCGCACATGCTACTTTTTCTTTTTGGGGTTTCCGCCTTCTCGCGGATTATAAATTCAAGCATTTGGTTGGTTTACATTGTGGGATTGATTAACAATTGATTTGCATTATGTTTGATGATGATTGGCGGCATTTTGAATGTCAAGAAATAGAGATTTATTTTATATTCTATGTTTTTTTCGATTTGACAAAACCCGGCTGCTGTTTATCATGAGAATGTCTCTAAAGGACTTTCAGTGGCAAATTTGCAGAGGATGATAATGAGACAGTTGAAGTAGTCCCAGATATTGGACCTACTGTTAAGGCAACTGCACTTTCACAGATGGAAGCGGCAATGGTCGCATTATCACGAGAGCTCAGCAAACTAAGGACTGGCAGGGCATCACCAGGTGTGCTGTTGGCAATTGTTTCAGGTTGTTATTAACACGTTTAGTGCCAATATTTGCTCATTAGTTGGAATTGATGCTGCAGGGATGCTTGACCATATTATTGTCCAGTCAGATGGTGTAAAAATGCCCCTGAGCCGTGTTGCTGTCGTCTCTGTCATTGATGCAAAGACTCTATGTGTTACACCTTATGATCCTAATGTAAGTTCCACCTTTGCTTCAAAATAAGGATTAGTTTGTAGCAAAATTTATGGTTGAGAGAGAAATTACTTCTTTGAATAGATTGCTAGGAAAGGGATGTCAATAATGTGTTGTAGAAAAATTCAAATCGTATACATTGCGCCAACAGGGAAAAGGTTTTCTGCTTATAATCTGTCATATAAAAGCATTTATATTTGTTATGTGTATGAAGTCTTCTGAAGATTTATTGATATTATTAAAGCTCCGTCAACAGAAAAGAAATCAACCTAACTTGTAAATGCAAAAAAAAAATGCTTCATCTGTCCAATATATTGTCTGGATTCAAAATAAAACTCTTGGCCCATATTATTGTCCTATAGCATGTTATCCTTCTCTAGTAATCAGTGGATAGAGTAAAAAGGTTGATATATTAGCTTCTTTTAATATCACCTTTTTTCAAATGTGGACAATAAATATGGGACCGTAGGACTATTCTACAATATAGGGGTCATGACAAGATTACGGTCGTTGGTTATTATGAAAAGAATGATAATATTCATAACTTACTTTTAACCAATGCATACGATCAGGCTTTCTTCTTTCTTTATACCTTTTGAAGTTGGAAATAAATATTCAGTGATGAAGAATTGGATGGCAAAAGAGTTTAATAAACATCTTACATAAGCATGGAAACTTTACTGTCCATGATTTGACTTAGCAATGGTTTTATTGTTTCAATGAGTTGTATGCATATGGAGTATTTCTTCTTGTATTTTTGACAGAGCTTGAAGGAGTTGGAGCATGCACTAGTTACATCTCCTTTAGGTTTAAATCCACGACAAGATGGCCAAAGACTAGTTGCACCAATTCCTCCGTAAGTAGCATTGTGAGCTTCAATGACACATTCAGTTGCTTCGATGTTTGAGTATGAACCTAATTTTTTTCTAAGAAAAAAACAGCATGAGACATTAATGACCATGCTGTGGTGCTTTTGTATAAGGTTTCTCATATTTATCCTAAGCTTCTTAAAAATATTGTTGTTGACCAATTATCCCTTTTCCGTGCATGCTTTTATCCTTAACCAGACTGACCAAGGAACATGTACAGGTGTGCTTATTCTAGCCCTCATACAATTTAATTTTTATGGAATTGGCCCTATCTCTCCTACAATCTTAACATTAGTTTTTGAGTCCAGGCAATGTGTAAATTGGTTACAAAAGCTGCAGAGGATGTCAAACAGAGTATCAGAAGAGCTCGTCAAAAGGTATGCAGAACCCAACTGTCTGAAACTACTTTTGGTTGTGTCCAGTATCATTGGTTTTTTTATAACATTGTTGTGAGTGGGAAAGGAGTCCTTTGAGTCCTTCTTTTATAACTACGTAAATTCCCTTGTGAACCAAATAATTTATGTTCAATTGCATCAGCTCTTTTATGTGTCTGTTAGTTTTTAATTCTTCATTCTGATGAGAGAAGCTGTGCCCTGCAGGCATTAGATTCAATAAAGAAAGCAGCCTCTAGTATTCCTAAGGATGACAAAAAACGGCTAGAAAAAGAAGTATGTGAAGAACAAGCACAAACTGATAATGAACATTTTCCCCGTAGATGAATATGTTTTGGCAAATAGTGATCAAGTGTTTGTTTTTTAACCCCAGGTTGAAGATATGACGAAGAAGTATGTTAAGTCAGCAGATGACATGTGTAAGGCAAAGGAAAAGGAAATTATGGCAGGGTGAGAGCGGAAATTAGTTCTTCCTTCATAACTTTTTCCGGCGGCATGCAAATTTGTGATAAAGATGAAATTTTGAAGTGGATTTAAGTGGCTGATTCGCATTTAGTAAGCAATGTGGGACATGATGCCAATCAATCGACCCTAAATCTAGTCATTCAGAGATTTTGCCAACTATACAACAGGAGAAATTTATCAGAAACGGAAGACTGATGATGGAGCTACTACTTCTTTCCCTTTTTTTTTTGGAAAATTGAATTTTTTCCCTTGAAAGGACCTCTGATACTTCAAATGTCCGTTGTTCTTGACTTAAAAATTTTGAACTTGATTGTCTTTGTAGCCTCGCTGTTTGTCTGTTTAGGTCGTTGGAAAAACATACTTGCGTGCGAAAAAAGCTTTTTTGCTTTCCCAACTAAATACGGTTGGTTGTGAATCTTGTGAACCTAAACAAACTTTCTTCATGATGGGCTATTTCGTGTTAAGTCTGTTTGATCACCTAGAAGAGCTCTGCAGATGCCTCCTCTCCCTTGCTCCCAAAATACAACTACCCGCCGGTCACCACCGTCCCCAACACCCTAGGCCCCGGGCCTCGCGCTTACCCCTTCTTTGGCTGGGCTGCACATTGGCTCTTGCCTCGGCCTCTTTGTGTCGCACACCCACCAGCACCAGACCCTGCGCCATTGCAACGGTGAGGTTATCACGTGCCCGGCCTCAGCCTCTTTTGGTGTATAAGTTGAAAGCGTAGTTTTGCCCGCCGTGCGAAACTCGGCAATCAGCAGCTTAGAAGTTTTGAAGTTACCCTGTTGCGCACTTGTGCTGCACATAGGAGTGTGAAATTGCTCTGCTAGTAATAGAGCATGGACCATGGTGGTGGTAGAGAGTATATCGAATTGAACCACTAGAGAGCTGATTCCTTGGAAGCAAACGACAAGGACAAACAAAAAAATTTGGTAAGATCCACCAGCAGGTGGGTAGCCTTAACCAGGTGTGTGCCCTGTTGCGCACTTGTGCTGCACATAGGAGTGTGAAATTGCTCTGCTAGTAATAGAGCATGGACCATGGTGGTGGTAGAGAGTATATCGAATTGAACCACTAGAGAGCTGATTCCTTGGAAGCAAACGACAAGGACAAACAAAAAAATTTGGTAAGATCCACCAGCAGGTGGGTAGCCTTAACCAGGTGTGTGGTAACAGGTAAGCCCGAAGGCTGTTCCCGTCCCTGTCAGGGGAGATGCCAACCGTCTCTCCTTTTTACGAACACAATAATGATGGCTTCAGCGTTTCTATATGAAGCACGAATGTGTAATGCTATTTAAAGATGTGGGACTAAAGCCCATTTTCTGCTCTAAGCGATCTACTGTTGAGCAAGTTAATGCAGAAGCGCGAGCTTAGCTAGAAACCGATCGGTTTGACTAATAAAGCTTATGTGGAGCTCCAGCTTGTCTTGATTGGAGCCCAAAGGTGAGCGAAGGAAGCTTGGGAATCAATTCCAGAGGCCATAATGGTAGGAGTCAAGTCGCCCCTAGACAATCCTCTTTGGCACTGGGTCGAATAATACTCATATCAGGTCCACTGAATACTCAAATTTGAACAAATTGATCCATGTTAGCCAAACATTTTGGGTTACAAACAATTATTGAATTTTAACTTATTCAGGGTTAATGTTTTTTATTTTTGCGACAACTGATCACGGATTAAAGGTTAATAATCTAAATACGTGGTACAATGGTTAATAGATAGAGAGAGAATTTTCAAAGACTATTACTCGGGATTGATCGCGTAATGCTCACCTGTGTATTCATGCCCCATGCCAACATAGAAGTTTTATTATTGGATGCAGTACATAGCTAAAGCATCATCCACAACGGCACAACCATGATGCAATATCCTTAGGACACTAATTTCGAAATGGTCCAATCAAACAAAAAAAATCGAAATGGCCGTGATCAACCTCGGAACATAATCGCATCTCTACTCTTATTTCTGGTCCTTCAAATTTTTTTTCTTACGAGTCCTATTGTCCACATGCATGGGCGATCAGATGGCACACGGTAATACGAGAGATTTAAATTGCCAGCCGTGTTGAGCGGCGCCAGGTCAAGTACCTGGTCAAAAACTCACAACTCTCTCTTCCTGTGCTCACTAACTCTTGTTAGAAGTGGGTGTTAAAGAGGGAGTTATAACCCATATTAAAACCCACTTACTATTGATATGAATGAATGAATTGGGTGAAAGATGAATAGTCTCACATCCACACCAAAGAAGAGTCGTGGATGGTATATAAGGTCCAAGTTTGGCCTTAGAAGTTAGGCCCAAGGGCCATCCCACTTTTGTGGGGGAGAGAGATATTGGACCCATGCACCTAGGTGGGCTAACCCACACGCACGCGCGCCGCCGCCACCGTCCTGCCAGTTCGGTTCGTACGCGCGGCTGGCGGGGTTGGGTTGGGTCAACAAAATAATATTATTTTGGGACAAATTCAATGGTTTGGTTTTCTAATTTATTTTGGTTCAACCAAAACGGGTCCGTTTTATTTTTATGACCGTTAACGGACGGATGTGTCCGTTTAACGGGAAAGGGTTTCAACGGGCTTTAATGGGAAACAGTGTGTTTTCAATGGGCTTTAACGGGATTTCTATAAAGCTTGTAAAAACGGGTTTTTCTGTACGGATTTTTCCTGCACTTCATCTTCTTCCTTTCTCCACTCTTCTGTAAAAGCATTACACATCTATGATTCGCTGCGCGTGCTGTTTGGAGTACTCATACAGTATGTAGTTGATCGTCTTATCCTGGGAGACAGACGCCCACGAGTCCTAAGCATCGTAGGGAGCGCCGCCGCCGCCGTCCGTCCGGCCGGCCGGCTCGGTTCGATTCGCACGCGCGGCCAGCCGGGTCGGGTTAGGTTGGGTCAACAAGATAATATTATTTTGGGACAAATTCAATGGTTTGGTTTTCTAATTTATTTTGGTTCAACCAAAACAGGTCCGTTTTATTTTTATGACCGTTAACGGACGGACGCGTCCGTTTAATGAGAAAGGGTTTCAACAGGCTTTAACGGGAAACGGTGTATTTTCAACAGGCTTTAATGGAATTTCTATAAAGCTTGTAAAAACGGGTTTTTCTGTACGGATTTTTCGTGCACTTCATCTTCTTCCTTTCTCCACTATTCAGTGACAGCATAACACATCTATGGTTCACTGCGCGTGCTATTTGGAATGCTCCTACAATACGTGGTTGATCGTCTTATCCTGAGAGGCAGACGCCCACGAGTCCTAAGCACCGTAGGGAGGGCGCATTCTGTCTTAAGGACAAAGTGCTTCGCTTGATTCGATCATAACCTTCTTCTAACGGATTTATTATCATCTTTGCAAAGGTACATAGATATATCATCCTTAAGACAGTATCAGTAAGTAATTTTTATAACAACTCTTTTTTCCCGTACTCAGCATTATTTTCGAGAAAATAAAACCTTGCTACATCAAATTCAGCTGGATAATTATTTTTACTGAATTGCCCGTCTTATTAGAAACAATTTGAATAAAAAAAGTTCCATAATTGTTGGAAAATTGTCATATACAAGAAAAAAGCAAGTCTCTCCTTGAGTCTCCTCCCTTGCCACATTTGGCCTGTAATGCTGAGAATGAACAATCTACGAAAAGAAAACAGTGCAAGCAGGAGATCAGATCTTTTAGGGACAATAAGAGACCATGAAACTTCTAAATCTTTGTTGATCTAACCTGGTTATATTCACTTGAGCAGCATCTATATAACCGAAGAATTGAGATGAGATATTACAAGGTCAGCTGCTTTAAGACCGGAAGTAATTGCTTTGCCCACAGACAATCCACCTCTATGGTTGCCTACAAATTTCCAAATTAACCAATTCTTTTACAAGATTATTAACGATAACCTTATAATTTATTGAACTCAGAACAAACTTGATACCCAACTATCTGCATATGGATAACCATAAAAAAACCTATTCATATCACTCACCAGCATAGTAAAATCCTGGAAGATTTTCTTCCAGCTTATTGATGGCTTCTAAAACAGAATCATAGTCACGACCATACAGTGGAAAAGCATTGGGCCAGTGTATATGTCTGCAGTTGAACAACGAAGCAGTGAACACAGATAATTAAACAAAACATCCAAACATAAAACTATCAAAAGGTTAAGCCTACACATACTCTACAGATATTAAGCAACTAGATACATTGACAAATAATAGCGAGAAAAACATTGATAAGAGGATGGTTTCTTACTTAACAAAGGTAGGTTGCCCATCTATATCCAACAGCTTCTTCAGGTCAGATGTTACAAGTGGTAGAAGTTTGTCCCTGAACACATGCAATAATGAAACAAAATAAGCATATCTAGAGGTAGTAAAAAATAGAATTAAATTGTTTCATAAATAATACTCACTCCGATCCATAGTAGGTGTCTTATTTGGTTTCCAAAATGAACTAAACCAAATAGGGCACTTAACATGGGACAGGAGGAGTAGAAAATTGGTGGAAACACAATATTTTATCCTCTAGTACAATGAAGCTCCTGCTAGGTCTCTATTGCGGCTTCCACCAATAAATGTTGTGTAAAGAAATTGGTTTGCTGGGGCTCGATCAGGAAACATCATAGAAGAGAAGAGAGTACCTGATTGACATTTGTATAAAATCAGTACTAGATGCTCCGACAACCAGTCTCAAAACATAAGCAATTTCATAAGGGATGGATATACTAGTCGTATGAGCTTAACTATAGACAGGGAATACCAAGGGTTTTAAATCCATTTTCTTGTTCGCTGGATGGGACTAAAACTCCAAATCCCTCAAGGGGCCTCTTCACATCCTCTTTTCTAAAGGAGGTTATGACTACTGACATCGGCAAGTAGCTTACCTGCAGCATGAAGGGTAGTAACGGACAAATAAATTTCAAAATCTCCACTATCATGAATGAGAAAAATGGGTGACAGCATGTCTTGATTCTTGACTGATCATATTTGAGCATTTGAATGTTAGCCATAAGATTCATCATATCAAATACATGTCAAAGTATACAAATTAGCTACGTCATAACTACAAATAGTTCTTGAATCTAACAGATTTGGAAATTAATCACAAGCATACTACCCAGGAAGCAGACTACAAGCTAGAAAAGTTACCTTTGGAAGAAAATCAAGCCAAAAGCGATTTCCACCTTTTGTTATTGTCATTTCTTCAACCCTGCATAGAGGAGCCTGGAAATTCCCAACAAAGTCATGTAAGAAAAGAGTGTCTCCTTGAAAAAAAAATGGAAAAAAAGAAAAGAGCGTCTCCTTGCCGTTTCATATCTAAAAGGAAACTCAAAGGAGAGTAATGCAAACTATGCATTCCCCTAGTAGTTACAGCACAACATCTTAAGATGCAGCGCAGAAGATTGGTCTTCAAATTTTCTCCATCTGGTTTTTTAAAAAATAAGTACTAAGCCTTGCCAGTAAAAAAAAGGATATTGCAAACAATAACACTCGATATGAAATAGGGATGTAGATAAAAATTTAGAAGTCCATAATACAAATGGGAAATGGAAACTTTCAATAAATATCCCTACAAGTCCATTGACATGAACTACTCCTTACCGTCATAATTACTGCATCAAAGGATTGATTCACAGCTCTCTCCTTACTGGGACTATTTGCTGCATAAGAAACTGACCAGTTTTGTAGCAGGGACTTCCCGTCTTGGCTATAAGATAATGAAAGCACCTTGGAATTGAACTTCAAATTATCGACACTCAGATCCTCATAGAGTCGGTCAGTTAATGTCTGAGAGAAGGAATCACTTAGATATCAGAAAATCACCGCGAAGTGTTACTAAGCACAGACTATGGTGGACATCCAAACGACTCCCAACCATAATAATGTATAACTAATGGCTGATTCACGATTGATGGCTCTCATAGTCTTCAAATATGTAATGACATTATTTCATTGTGATGTTCAAAACTTAACCAATACAATTCAGCAGTCCATAAATCAAATAATGCCATCAAGACATCTAATGATACACTTGTGTCTAGGAATACCTGCATACCGCCAAAGAATGAAAATGAACCACGCTGATGGATCCTTTTGTTTGACACTTTTTTGTTTTCCTTCTCTTTACTTTTATTAAATATTTTAGACTGGATAGCGCCACCAATAATTGAACCAAACCTGAAACAAAAAGAAATAATTAACAAAATTCTTTTGAAGAAAACAAAGTGAAGGATAAAAATGGATTTTCTTTTTCCAGAAAAACTGTGTTTACCGAATGATGTCTCATAAGTCATATGCTGGCAAACGCAATATAGTGTGATAGACATGAGAAGCCAATACAAGTCCAAGAATTGTATATATTCAGTTATAAAAGAAGATACAAAGACACTTAAAAGACAGTCACACACAAATTCATACATTAGTAGCACATTCATACTGGCTAGGACAAACAATAAGCAATTGACTTACTTCTTTTCTAGGTGCCATATCTCAGGAAATGCATGGCGAATCTGTTGAAAGAATCAAACTTATCAAAAGTGACAAAACATGTGTGGAATAATGAAATGGGAGAGCAAAACTATACTCAGTGTTTATTAGTTTGAAACTCATTTATATATTTGACCATAAGACCGCCACTTTTGCTCTCTTATCCACAAAAATATATATTTAATTAAACAGCAAATAACATTCTCAAAATAACTATTTCACAAAACGATTCACATACTATGGTAAATAAAATACCATTTGATTCTGTCAAAGTAGATATTTAGATACTCACAGATAATGATTCAGGATCTCCACCATTTGTGCCCGCAACAAAAGGATCAATAAGATAATCAACAACCTTAAAAAATAAGAAAAAGGTCATTTCCACTAAAAGATTTAAGATTTTATAGCCAGAGTTTTAAGATATTATAATAACCAAAGGGAGTCGCAATAAACAATACCTCTTTGCCAAAATGGCGCTCAAAGAAATCACCTACACTGCAAAAACATATGACAGCTAAGAATCTCTGTGAAATCCTAACCCCTCCTCAAATATAATAAACAGCTAAATCATATCTTTAACATTTGTAATAGAGAACGACTTCTAAGATGAAGAAACATATACCAGAAAGTGTTTTAGGAGCGCTATACTCAGGAGAATGAGACAACAATTAAATTATTCCTTTTTGTATTTTAGACAACAATTAGGGCCCCGTCCTATCATTGAGAAGATTAGGAAAGTTTCCTACAAATTTCAACTACCAGTCTGGACTCATCATAACTTTTACAAGATGGAGTTTCCCCAATAAGCCACATTTAAAATAAAGGAGAAATGATTGCATTTTACAAGTTAAGGTGATACTTCTCCAATAAGATGTATCCTACTTACGAGGTAGATAGAACCTAGATGCTTGGTTCTTCATAAGGATGCTTCTTCATAACATTCCTCACTATCACTCTATAAAATTCTTGTAGAAGTAGACACTTCGGATGAAAGGGGCACATGGCCGTCCACAATTCCTAGTACCCATGTTGGCCATTGAAAACTTAGCTATGGTTCTAGTCCATATTCAACGTCAATCATACTAAAATTGATAAATGATTTGCCATGAGGTGTCTCAAATTTACTTTGCATATCAGTCCATGTTCAACCACTAGATCTATGCCACAGACGCTTCTTGTTCCTCCATAAACTAGGCTTTTCAATTTAAATCATGAGATTGAACACATCAATGGGAAAGGCTAACAAGAAGAAAAGAAAAGCTTGCAACATAAACAAATTAAAATAGCTAGTTACCTTTCATTTAGATCCTTCGAGGAATCTTTTCCAAGAGTAGGTTTCCATAGCATGGGCTCAAGAAATATCCGCACCTGCATTAACATTTTCAATATCAGACTAACATGAAAATTTGAACGCCTAGTTTGCAACTATTGACAAAAGTTAGTAGATTGTAAATTCAATATCTCTAAATAATAACAAGAATTCCATGCAGCAGTTACATTCCAGTGGTCAGATGCACAACCTTCGATTCTGCAGAAAGGAAGTTGCTCTTGAGCAATGCAATGGGATTTGAGGGAATCTGATACCAATGGCCAGGTAAAGAAACAGTTATGATGAAAAGGATCCAGCAATCAAAATACAGAGATAATATTTTCCCAAAAGAAAAAAGTGAAAAGGCAAACAGTTTTGGACTTTGCAAATTATTTAGAATAACTTACCATCTGCGGTCTGCCATTTTTTACAATGTACCGTTTGTTTTGTGAAACTGGCTGTTAGAAAAGGAAAAAAGAAAAAGTTTTAATAAGAGAGAAGCTGAAAGTACTTAGGCTTATGACAGTATTGGCATAGATACATCACCAGAAGTGTAACAACCATGAAATAATGTATGATGAGCATGTTATATTTGGATTTCTTACAGAAACAAAGAGCAGGGTACACTGAGATAAGTTCCTTCGGGGAAATAAATTTGTTATAAGCAGGTTTCAGCATTTGGTTTGCATCCAAATAAGAAAGAGAAACAGAAAGAGTAAAATTGTTCAAATGCTGTTTCT
The DNA here is from genome assembly GCA_039654745.1 of Houttuynia cordata. Taxonomy (NCBI): domain Eukaryota; kingdom Viridiplantae; phylum Streptophyta; class Magnoliopsida; order Piperales; family Saururaceae; genus Houttuynia; species Houttuynia cordata. Next base: position 18,395,707 of record CM077507.1, read on the forward strand.
CCTGGCTGAGAAAACTATAAATTAGAACATGATGTAATGCAGAAAAATTGTGAATAGTTGCTTGCTTATGATTTTTCTTGGCATTTTAGACGCATGGGAAATTTGAATGTCCGATAATAAAATTCATAGAGCCAAGTGGGTCACTATACGAAGAAAAAAGAAAACAGTAAATGAAATTGTCAGTTACATAGAATCTAAATTAAAGACTTTATACTTTAACAACGCTATCTTCACTGATGGAATGGCAAGTTTGTTCTGCCATGTGACTGACAGTGTGCATATAAGATGGTGGTTTTTTATGTCAAATGAATCTAGAGAGGTGCATATGAATTGTTTCATAGAAAACAAAAGATAAAGCTTGCACTGTCAACACATCATAATCACAAACCACAAGTAGTCATACAATCTGTTGCTTTTCTCGAAGCCCAAGATTATCAATCAGCATTCCAACCTCCGTTTCGCTTTCTGTCTACAGAAAATTATAAGCATAGCTTAGTGCAATGCTAAAAATAATACATTTCTGCTAATATTAAACAGTCTGGTTAAAAAGTTTTAGCATATAATGTGTTTTGAAAGTTGTCATATTTACTTCTGCGCTTGTAGGCTCAAGTAATTCTCATTCTTTGATTATCATAGAATTAATTCTACTCACTGCAATTTACAAAATCAAAATAACTTCAAGTACGCAAGTAGCTCCGGTAAAAGTAACACTATTTTATTCAAACTAACCATTGTATTTGCGCCTTCATCCCATATCAGCCCATTGTGAGAGGCACTTCTAATTTTGCCTCCAGCTCTATCTTCAGCTTCAAACACGGTAACTCTTAGACCATGCGATTTCAGCCTATATGCCGCCGCAAGCCCACTGGAAAAGCATAGCAAATGTTTCTTCTCACAATAACATTAACGTTAAGATAAACATTTAAACAATTCTTGAAAGCATGTTAATCATTAGAAATTTTTCCGTTGGCAGTCGAAAAATGACCAAATAAATAAATAAACCAGATAATTGATACTCCTTCAGTCCAATATTAATTGCTACATTTTCAGAATTAGTTACTTAAATTGGATGGTGGAATCCACAGCTAATAGAATGGAAAATTTAAGCTGTACAATAATCTGTTTTAAGAACCCAACCACTTAAATTGGGCCAAGTGGAGCTATTAATAAAGGGTGGAGGGGGTAACATAAGACTGTACAACTAAAGAAGTACCTGACGCCGCCACCAACAACTGCCACAGACTTGACATTATCTGAAACATCATACGAAAAAACAAAAACCAAAAGATACATGTCATGAAGTGAAGCCTATCTAAAACATCGTACAAAAACCAAAATACACTAAGCTTTTGTTCATGCTGTATGCATCACAATTTGGCTGCATTGTGTGAAATATGCAAATTTTTGTACATCAGAGCCTCTTCATGTTATATGCATAACAATTTCACTTCAATTCGCTTTTGACATCAATTATTGTGGCACTTGCGGATTTCACTATGGTTTATAACGAGAAGAATTAATATAAATAGTCATCAAAAGGGATAAACTGTAGTTTAGCGAGAGTGTGATTTAATTCTTTTTTCTTTTTTTTCTTTTTGTGGTTTTTCTACATATGTCCATGATAATACTTCATTAAAGCCCTTTTTTATTTTTGTTTATGTAGTAGGTAAAGATAGCTTCAAAGTTACCTACTAATTGAAGTACCACAACTAATTGAAGTCAAAGTGAATTGAAGTGAAATTGGCATGCATATAACATGAATAAGAGGCTCAGATGTACAAAAGTTCGCATAATCCACAAAATGCAGGCAAATCGTGATGCATATAGCATGAACAGAAGCTCAGATGTACAAGAACTTGCATAATGAACAAAATTCCAACATGATAATAATTTCATTAAAGCATTCATTTTATTGTTGTTTTTGTAGTAGGGTAAAGCTTCAAATTTGGAGAGAGAAGTGAGGAAGCAAGGAGAGTAGAATTACGGGATTTGGCGTCTTGTTTGGAGGCCATGAGGGAGTGAGGGAGCTCAGCTGGTTCTTCTTTTGCACGACTCTCTCTCTGGATTTTGGGTTATTAGGAAGAAGATCGGGAAAGAAAGCGTGCAGGCGGTAAGAGCCGTCGGATCATTGTGGGCCTCACATAATTGACGGCTCCCACACGATTATGTTTAAGGGCCCAGGGTTTCTCATTTCATTTTTTTTAAATCAAAGTAAAAAGAGTCAACTAAGTCATTAGGTTAAACAGAGCTCTTGATCTTGGGGTTGCATCTGGTCGGGTTTTACTCGAGAATAGAGATAACACCCACGAACCCTAAACCCGACCGTACCCGAGATATGACCAGAGAATGTTAAACTTGACCCTACCCGAGTTAAAACCCGTAATACCCAAAGATAGGAACCAAGATTTTAATAAAATAATTAATATAATTATAAAAAAATTTTAATAAAATAATTATAATAATATTAAATTTATATATATTAAAAAATAAGGGATTTAAATGGTATACCTCGGGTATCTTGGTTGTTCTTGGGTATTTTAAAGCCAAACTCGATCCAACCCGAGATAGAACCGGATTTTTAAATCTTGTAACCGACCCTACCCGAGATAGGACCCGACCCAGGTCAATGTCGGGTCGGTTCCATCCGGGTTGGGTTGGGTCCAGGTTTTTGGTGCAATCCTACTTGATCTATCCAAAATTAACTAAAATCTCCATTGACAAAGAAACTGCAACACAAGTTTTTTTTTTTCTGAGTTTGTATGTGTTAGAAGGGCTTATTTGGCTCTCCATGAAAATCTCTTTTTCCAAAAGAATCCAATTTTCATTTCATTGATTTTTTTCAATGGTATTTTTTATAATTTTGTAAAAAAGATAGGGGCACATAATAAAAAAAAATGTGATGTCCCCCTGCCGTTCAAGATTATTTACAAAACATTTATCGAGCCCTAAATTCTTCTCCAAAAGCTGCTTCTTCCCAACCAAACACCATGATTCTTGTCCTCTGCTTCTTCCCTAAAATCCAGCTTTTTCACTCCATAAATCCTCTACCAAACAGTCCCTAAGTGTGCTAGTAGGTGTCACCCTCTCCCTGCCTATCTTTGATCGAACACTGTGTATAACGGTTCTCTGGTTATTAGCCAATGGTGGTATGGGCGGGGTTGATGGTGTGGGCATGCCACGAGCTCTTCTTCTATTGGGTTCGAGTGAAAGGTATCTGAAAAACAATTTATTGATTTTGTAGTGTTCAATGGGAATAACAACTTGCATCAAGGGCGGGATTAAGCAGAGAATTACTAAAGAGAGCACAGATTAGCGTACTTTAACCTTAATGGAAGTTACTATTCTGGTTTTGATCATGGTTGCATTAGCAAGGCATAGGACTCCAAGAGCCCCCTTGGTAATCTGCAAAAATTGGGACTAGGAGTGTGCAAGAATGATTGTCGATCAAACAAAGGAGAATGATGAGCATTTGACTGCAATTAGTAATTAAGTGGAAATCGCCACATGATACTATGGCAAACATATAATACATGACTACGTTCATTGTTGCTTATTGCCAAACTAAGGTTTTTGCAGTGATGGAAAAAATAGGGCCCTCAGTCATTTTTTATTGAGACAATTAACATAAATATGTGTACCAAAATTAGATGATATTATTCCTTAACTATTCTCCCAATAATGACCATAGGTCGAGGTCGATCTGTCACGCCCCGAAATCCCACACCTCGATCGGAGTGCGGAAGCCAACAATTTATATACAATTCGAGGTAGAGATCCCGGGCATGCGACCGAACAATCGATTTCCCAACTGATTACAATCATCTCAAAAAGATGTATAACCGATTATGCCCGCAATCAGTGTAATACAATAACAGATATCAATAAATAATATGAAATGAATTTATTTAATAATAATCCATTTAAGAAAGTCAAATAAAATAAACATATAAATCTATGACACACAATTGCCAATAATGTCATAAACATAAATAAAAGCAAAGCAAATAACTAAATAGTCTTTAAACTCTTCTCGGCGCCTGCAATCCGTCTTTCCACTACTGCACTTCCTGATCTCAATTTTCATTTGCGTCTGCATTAGAGGATGCATGAGTATTTCATAGAAACACTCAGTAGGATGTAAAAACCCACTGAATTAAAACAAGTAGTATGAAGAGAATGAGAATAACAAAGGATTGGGAACATTCCACAACATCTGGACTGAACCAAGGTCTATACCCCTGAAAGGTTAGTCAATAATAACAATCCTAACTTGCAAGTATAGGAAAACATCAATAAGACTCCGAACAAACATATGCGTAAGGAGAGAACAACAATTATATCAAAGGCTCCAGACATCTAAAGTGAAAAGAGTTATAATTTTTGCTCGTTGAACTGGTCGCTCGCAAGTGACTAAAATAATATACCAGAACCACCCTAGGGGTCCTCTCTTTGGAACCCTGCCATGCGTCTAGAATGCTGGCCCCACCAGTGCTTACGGACACGATGGGCGGAGACTGAGGACCTTCTGTAATGTCTACAATCTAATGTACGTATAGTGCCTCCCTTCGGGCAGTATGGAATTACAACCCCATAAATATAAGTGACCTCGTAAGATCTAGCAATCGCTTAATTGAGCATACTATGAATCCACCATGGGGAGAGTCTCGCAAGATCTCCAGTGGAAGAAACAATCATGAAATCAATATGAATAATATCTCAAAGGGAAAAGAGGTTGCAACACTCTCAGATCATAAGGTATCTCTTGCCAGATGGATAGAAGTGTCAAGGTCTTTGGCCAACAAATAACTCACTCATTGGAGAAGCATAGAATAACAAGTTTTACAAAGGCATGTAATTCACTCTTGGTATAACAAGAAAATCCAAACACTTCGAATAACATCAACTCACCCAATGAGTACCATACAATCAATACATACCTTTCATGCTCAGCCCTAGATAAGAATTCCTTATACACATTGAAATTCTATAATACAAATATCAGAGATAAGAAATCAAAGAATTCTTAGATGATTTGAATTCCAAGTGGAATCACAAACTGACATCAACGCTTCAAGGTAGATAGTTATAAATCTCTTAATCAAAGGATTATCTCTCCTAATTAGATTACTTCTAACCCAATTCTTACTATGATATTCCATAAGTATATAGTCCAATTACTGGTATTGACATGTTAGACATTATCATATCATATTACATGATGTTATTTGTATACTTAGTATTTTCTCTCAGATTCAGCTCACTGTCTCCTGCACAATAGTCCCCTTACGACGGCTACTATGCTCTGTACAGTAAGACTTAACCTCTGAAATTTTTACTGATAATACCCTCATTAGTCTAGTTTATAACCCCACTGATTTTATATTTTTCCGATTTTATTTGAATTAGTTATGAATTATTTATTACGGACTGTCAGTACAGAAATAGTTCTGGCCGAGATCAAGACTCTTAATTAAACTTGATTATCTCACTTAATAACACATTATAGATGATAATATATCACTAACAGACCATATACTCCCCTCCTAGACCAATTACAGACCCTAGGATTATCTGGAATTACTAAAGTATACTCATTTCTTATGTTCTTTTACATATAACACAGTTTTTAAATATTAATACATCCCAAATAAGACAATTAATACAAAACACACTTTAAGACACAAAACTCAATGTGGATCATGATCAACCAACCAATATCAGCACTTCTAGTCTCTGAAAAATTAATAAAGCATCAGACTTTAGGTGTGAATTCCCATCTAGAACGTATCATAAATACACATATGATTATGATGCACTACGCATAGGAATAATGACACAATTCATTCATCTCACAAGAATCAAAGCAATACTCTAAGGTACTGAATCAAAACACTTATAAATATCATATAACAGAAGAGAAAAAAGGGGAAAAAAACATCCTACTTAATTTATCGAAGATTCAGCATTTTTACGCGTTGCTCGTCTCCTCCGTTTTCTCCAAAGCTCCCGCTCCAAGCTCTTGCAAACTCCCACAAGAAGAAGCCTTATAGGAGGTGGGTGAACGTAGGAAGGAGAAGGGGAAAGATCTCTGGACGCTCTAGGGCTAGGTTTTGCAATAACACAAGCTAACTCTCTAGGTTTTATATAGAGTTTGAGGAGAATCCCATCTTAAACTAATTTTCCATATCATGGACACTTCCCACCAATGAGAAGGCCTCAAGATCCCTCTAGAGATGTGCAATTCAAGTCCATATGGGATTTGGTATCTTTCCCATGCAAATCTACCCCAAAAATAAGCTAGAAATCGCAAAATCGCAACCGGCGATCGATCGCCGTATGCGTTATTCTACACTACCGCGTTACAGCCGATCGATCGCAATTATTGCCGATCGATCTCTTTACCCGAAACAAAACAATCAAAAATCACAGTAACTACGATCGATCGTTTTGATAGGCGATCGATCGGTTCAATATGCCGATCGATCGTTGGTTATGGCGATCGATCGCACCCCCGCACAAACAAAATTCAATCTCTCGTATCTTTTCACTTCGAACTCCAAATCGCGCATAGTTAGTGGCGTTGGAAAGCTCTTCTCACCAAACATTGCCTTAAAGTAAAACATGACCAAATCAAACATTAAGAGGGTCAAATTTCGGTTTTAATAATACTTACTAATTTTTCGGGTATTACACGATCACCGGCAAAGGTGACTCGCTCGCTTGCTCTAAAAGCATAAGCTTTTACTGCATATCCCACATTTTATTGACTAATTATGTGATGGTCTTAATTAAAAATAATCGGATGGAGTATTATTTAAGTTTCAGATGGCATTATAAAAGGATCGTCTTCTCTATATGCGGCTCAGCTCATGGGCGTGGGTGGGGCCGATGCGCCTTGGGCCACCGGATTTCGATCTAGCTGCATTGTTAATATAAAGGGGCTGGCAAGTTTGAGGCACCCACCTGCCTTCTCAATAAACACGCGCTACCGGACCTCAATCCGACGGCCAGTAGGGCCCGGACGCTCGCCAACTTATGTGAGACAGGGCGGATTAAAGTTTTTCCCTCAAAAGTAGTCTCAGTTATTATTTTTGTCATTTTTGGCATCCATCATTGAAATAAATACCAACTCTTATTTTAAGACTATAAAGAATTTAAATATAGAATTAGAGATATTTTAAAGATGTACTTCAAAAGGGCTGATGAGATAAGGACTAAGAAAAAAAATTGAACTTCTTTGCTAAAAGATTTTTGAAAATGAACCAAAAAGAGTGATAATTCTCATTAACTCGACATTTTTTTAAATATATATATACTCCATATTAAAAACCAAACAATTCAGGTACGAACACATTAATTTTTTTCTTTGACTACAAATAAGCACATTAAGCTTGAGTTCACGTTTTTCACCAAGTAAGACAAACACTTCGACAGATAAGAAAGACATCCATCAACATCCAATGGTCAAAATTCTTAAACAAGTTTGGGTTTAGGTAGTCATATAAGAGCCTATGTGAAGTAGTAATTTCATTCCCCTATGAACGAGGGTGATTGTTTGATTGTTCCAACCTTTTTTTTGGCAACATGTTCCTGCCTTTTCTCTTAACTTTATCTTCCTTACCCTTCATCACCACCACCTTCATCTGCATGTATTCTTTGACAACTAGCTCGTCATTTTGTCACTTGGGATCAGAGAAGCGAGACATTCGATTATTACAATACAATTTGACCTCTGAGGCAGAGAGCTATAGCACAAGACAAGCGACAGATAATTGAAACAATAGTCTATGCAATTCTGATGCCCAAATTAATTAGACCAATGTAATACAAAGCCAAAACATGCCAAAACATACTTTGGTCTTGCTAAACGACAAAAAAACTTGATTATTTTCCTGGACAAAAAGATTTGAAATTATCTTGATGGTTGGGAAAGAGAAATGCCCATTTGGACAACTGGCTGTGGAGGCAATTGCGATTTGTCTTGTGCTTGTTATTCTATTCCTCACCAAAGATCAGAGCCACTGAAGAAGATAGGAAACTATAAGGATTAGTCATGCAGGCATCCACAGGTTGACTCTTGTTGACTCCTCTCTGAGCTTTCCATTTTTACTGTTCTTGCATGTTAAGCTGCTGGCTGAGCATTGTCACTCTGCTAGCCACTTGCTCCAACTTCCAAGTGCTTGGAGCATAGAGCTTCAACCAGACAGTGCTAACTTCCATCTGAAGAAGTTTCAGTGTGCAATGCCACTCTATAAGATGGTGAAGAGAATCTGCTGCCATTAATGCAGAAAACCGACAGTCTTCAATAAGGACTATTGGGTGGTTGGCCTTTGGTTGATTGCTTTGGCTTCTTTCTACACTTTCTTCTTCTTGCAGACTCCAGCAATCCTCTATGAAGCCCAGATCAAAAAGATAGTTGAAAATTTTCCTGCTTTTTCTTCTCCACTGTACTAGACTTGAGGTGGAGCTGTTTTTCCTTCTATTTTTGGTCAATTATCTCTTTGCATTAGTGGGTCTTCTCCAAATACTGAGAAGAGAAGATAGAGATGCATTTAAGCTAATTCTGTCCACTCTTTGAGTTGCAGAGGAATGATAAATCGGAGACTTGTGGTCAAAACTTGGAAGTTTGGTTCATGCATGCATTCATGACAGCTTTGCGGGATTTCCACTTTCTTGTTTCCATAACCTGGTGCTTGGTTCAAGATCAGCCATGGAGGATGCTTTCCTGGGATCTTCATTAATTTTCAGTATTACATCAAGCTATCTGCATGCTCTTCTGTGACCTCCATTCATGAGACTGTTCCATCATTTTGTGCACTTTGGAATACCCACTTCATAGTTCATATATTCTGGAGCTCAACAATGGGCTTCCTTCAAGTTCCTCCCTTTGTTGTTCTGAGCTATTTGTACTAAAATTTGAGACCCTTCCTTGCTTCAATTGGAAGTTTCACCTTCTTCCAGAAATGACAGTTTCTCGCTGTTTGCTCATCCTCTGCTTGTCAATCTGTACTCTCATCAGTTCCACCCGCCAAGCACAATCATCACAAAGCCAGGTTCTTCTGCAGCTAAGAAAGCACTTGGAGTTTCCCCAACCATTGGATGCTTGGAATGATTCCACTGGAGACCTCTGCTACACTCCCTCTTCCTCAGTGCTGAGCATCACATGCCAGGAGAACTCTGTCACTGAGCTCAGAATTGTAGGCAACAAGACTGTCAAGGCGAGTGACTTGAATTTCCGAGGCTCAGCTGTTGTAGGTCAGACGCTTTCTCAAGGTTTCTCCATTGATTCTTTCATTACTACTTTGTCAAGGTTGTCCGGCTTGAAGGTGGTCTGCTTGGTTGCTCTGGGCATGTGGGGGCCTCTCCCTGACAAAATTCACCGGCTATATTCGCTGGAAGTGTTGGACTTGAGCTCCAACTTCCTATATGGATCAATTCCTCCCAAGATTTCTGCCATGAAAAAGCTTCAGTCTTTGACATTGGATGGTAACTTCTTCAATGGCACAGTGCCTGACTGGTTTGATTCTCTACCAAGCCTGTCAATCCTGAATTTAAAGAACAATCAGTTTTCGGGTCCTCTGTCGGATTCAATCAGCCGAATTAAGAATCTGACAGTTTTCGCGTTGTCTCACAACCATGTATCAGGTAGTTTGCATGATTTGAGTGGATTGACCAAACTTGAAGTTCTGGACTTGAGAGGAAATGAGTTGGATTCTAAATTGCCAACCATGCCGGAGAGATTGGTCACTGTTCTTCTCAGCCGGAACTCGTTATCGGGTGAGATTCCTCAAAATTTTGGTAAGCTAGATCAACTCCAACACCTGGATCTCTCATTCAATTTCCTGGAGGGCACACCACCATCTGTTCTTTTCTCTTTGCCAAACATCAGTTACTTGAATTTGGCCTCAAATATGCTAGCTGGGTCTCTACCAAGTAGTCTCAAGTGTAGCCGGACACTCGGATTTGTGGACATTTCTACTAACAAATTGAAAGGTGCGTTGCCTTCTTGCCTCACCACAGGGAAGAATGATAGAGTGGTGAAATTTGGTGGGAATTGCTTGTCTGTGGATACCCTTGATCAGCACAAGGATTCATATTGTGCACAATCAAATAAAACAAGGAAACTATGGGAGCATAAAAATGTAGGAGTGTTGATTGGTATTGTTATTGGAGCAGTCCTTGTTTTACTACTGTGTGCATTTGGATATTTAGCCTATTCGAACAGATGCTGTCCACGAGGAGCATCAGAACAACTGTTACAGAAGAACTTGCCAGATAGCCTGCCGACAGGGTTCTCATCCGAAATTCTTGCCAATGCAAGTAAGTTGTCAGTTTCACATCCTTTTTGTTACTCTCATCAGTTATTGTGGCATGCACGTCTCAGAATATTATTAGGGTCTTAAGCTCATATATGGAGTCCGCCGATCAATTGTTTATATTGAAGTTTGCAATATGCCCATAGAAGCACCTCAAAACCATTCCCTCCTTGGGATTGCTGACAAGAATTATTTCCTTTAGTAACTACAACAGAAAAATGTTCACCATAAGTGGTTTTAGATGGCCATTTGACTCGGAGGGGTACCCATCAAGTTTCCCTGTTAAAACATTTCATTTCCTGGTCCAATCTGTAGGTTGTTCTTACAGTTACATGCAGAAAGAATATCGTACAAAATAGAGAAAGGATATAAGTGAAAATTAGTTGTGAGTTTTATGTAGCATCTGCAATCGTTTGATAACCGTGTGCTACTAGTTAATGGTTTTAACACATGAAACTATTTGTGAAGGTGTAGGATTGTTTACATGTTAGGTTATAAAAAATTATTGTAAAGGTTGCAGGAGTATTTGTAAGCTGGAAATGTTAAGATATCTAAAATTCTCACAGATGAGGTAAAACCAAAAATGGATGAATTTGGATGTAAAGTAGGAATGATAACAATCAGCAGTGGTTTACCTGAAATTCGTATAGTATGATGAAGCACGATAGAAGGTGACCATATTAAAAGCAGACTATGTCTTCATTGTTAAAAAGCACTGTGATGGAAGATGACATTGGATTTGGATCCCAAAAAAAAAAGATGTCATAGGATTTTCCCTGTTATAATCCTTCATTTACTTACTGTGCAATGCTTATACCTTTATTCTAAGGAATTGCTTAAATTGCCTGAGGACTCTGACAGTTTCGTGATTCCTCTGAATATATATTTACGAAAAATCACTGCAAAGTTGGTCCGACCACTTTGAAGTGATTTCTTTTTTTAGGTGCACTTTGTAGTGATTTCAATGTCTATATTATCAAAACACTCAACTTTTTAAGTCAAAGGTCAGATATCTTTTGATCATATGGATGCTTTGTTTATTTTTTCATGACTTCATGCTATGGAGTAATAGAAATTCCAAGGATGTGGGCCGTATCACAAATATGCTGTATTTTTTGTCTTAAAATGATTATTTGAATCTGTTGGTTCTTCCAACTTAGTGTACATTTTAAGAAATGACCACAGTTTTACATTTTTTGCGGTTATGCATAAAATCTCTATTAACTCTGTACAATGAAATTCCACCTTGTGGAGAACTTGGTGTGCTTGTTTCCATGGATTAATTTGTAGGATACTTATGCGGGTCATTTGCTGTTTCCAGGGTATATTTCCCAAGTGAAACTGCGGTCACAAGGTTCACCATATTATAGAATATTCACACTAGAAGAACTAAAAGAAGCAACAAACAACTTTGATCAGTCGACATACTTGGGTAATGGTTATGCCGGAGAGGTATTCCTCTTTGACTCAGAAACATGATGCTTTACATAAATGCTAAACATTGGATTAAGTCTTGGCATAAGGCAACACATTTGACCTTGGAAATGGTGAGGCATGATCCTCAAGTCATGAGACATAAATCCTAACATGTCTAAGATATAATAATCAATATCAACAAATAATAACTTTTTATATTCTTGTATGAAATTCGTTATGGACCAGCGTGCCTAATCACACCAAGGCGCTTGAACAGTAAAAGGGATGCCTCGTGCCCAAAATCTGTGCTTCTTGGGTACCTCATTGAATGAGGCGTAAGCCTTAGGTGCTTTACACCTCATTCCAACACTTCTGAGGAAATTTAACAGTACCTCTTCTTGAGGCCAACCTCAACATGCACCTTAAATTTACTTTTTCAAGACACTATTTGCTATTCATAGGACAAGTTCCGTGTGTAAATGATTTTTTTTTATTATTGCCCTGCCACAAAGCTTTGCAAGATTACACATGTTTTATGCAGAAATGATAAAAATGTCGTACTTTTTTCAGCTGTACAAGGGAAGATTGGAAAATGAGACCTATGTGGCTATCCGATGTTTGTCACTATACAGAAGATTTTCTATCCAACATCTTAAACTTCGGTTGGACTTGCTTTCAAAGCTTCGCCATCCAAATTTGGTTTCCCTATTGGGGCACTGTCTTGTGGGCTGTCATGATGATTTTGTCAGTAGAGTATATCTTGTTTACGAATATGTACCAAATGGAAGTCTTCGTTCTCATCTTTCTGGTAATGATACCATAATTTTTAGTCATGATATCGTTTCAGGCATTCTTCTTTTCTTGCTGTACATAATTTTGTGTTATCTCAGCAGAGCATGCACCGGAGTTGATTCTTAATTGGACAGAAAGATTAGGAGTTCTAATAGGTGTTGCCAAAGCTGCACAATTTTTACATACTGGAGTAATTCCTGGATTCTTAAATAACCAGTTGAAGAGTAACAATATTTTGCTTGATGAACATCTTATTCCAAAACTGAGTGATTATGGACTTTCTATCTTCACAGAAGAAATTGATAGAATTGAGGTTGGTCCACTCTGCCACAACTTCTTCTTGCTTTGTCTATATCTTACATTGTGGCATCTTATGGCCTCATGAATCAAAATTTTCTTAGATGCCTTAACATTAGTTGTTATCCTACTCATAATTGTTTCTGCTACTTGTGAGCTAGGCAAAGGCAGAAGAGCACAAAACGTCTGTGCTTGAAATCAAGAATTATTCAAAGTAAGAATCTATTTTCTGTGAAGTTCTAACATAGAAAAGATTAGTCGCATTGCATCCACTACTTCAAGTATCCTTTACATATCATTCTCAGCTTGCTATTATCTTTTTTATCCCAATTTTCTTAATGACAGAGAAAAGTCAAAACTTGAGGATGATATCTACAGATTCGGCCTGATATCACTTGAAACGCTGGTGGGAGAAGTAATTTCTGAAAGGGAAGAAAATTTACTGAACGAAATGGTATGCACTGGACTGACTACTTCAATTTACCTAAATTGTAGAACTCGAGACGAAAACATAAAGGGTTAGATTGATTATTTTTTTTTCATTCTCTTATTTTTTCCCCTTGTTTGTTTCTCAGGCAACCTCATTCAGCAGCCAAGATGGTCGCCAACAAATAGTCGATCCGATTGTACTCTCCACTTCTTACCAGGAATCACTGTCCACTGTAATATCCATCACAAGAAAATGCCTTTCTTCTGAATCATCTGTTCGCCCGTCCATCGAAGACATCCTATGGAACTTGCAGTATGCAGCTCAAATGCAAGCAGGGACAGATGGAGATCAGAAATCAGATGTTGCTTCTCAACAATGAATACACACAGAAACACCTGAATGTCATTAGGAATTCAATTTATATAGTTTCATTTTAGTGTGTCAGATAAATAAGTATTTTGTGGATCTCATGAAATTATATTGCAATGTTTATACCTTGCTTAAAAAACCAATGTTTATACCGTCCTTAGTTTTGTTTTAAGGATTCATAATGCGCTCTGAGGAAACAATTAACCAAATGAAATGACAATAAGCAAATTAAGAAATGTACCCCTTAGTCCTGCATTAATAGCTCCACCATAGTGATTTCTATAGAATGGTGGAGACCACAACAAAGAGATCTGGGGTGGGGGGAAGAAGTGGTTCAAAACTGTCTTTTTTTTTCGATGGAGCTATTAAAACAGGACCAAGGGAGTAAAACTTTAGAATCGTACTGGTTCATATAAATAGACTTCGTAAAATTATGTAGTTCATTGAAGTCAGCCCAAAATGTTAAATAACCGATTTTTCCAAATGCTGAGCCTGTTAGGAAAGGGCTATTTTTAATATATAATTCAACTCAACACTTTGGCACATCCAAGCACCCATCATAGCTTAGCACATGAATATAATAAAAGGAGAGGAGGATAAACCAATAAGATATTAAAGGAAAAAATGCCCAAAATATAAATGGGAGAAAACTGCTCCAACTACTTGAAACCAAGACCTAGGCTCTTATACCCAATGGAAGATTGTTAATTTTAGAAGTTTTCTATTTAGTTATGAGTTTTATATGACAGTTTCTTTAGTAGAGAATTATAGTTAGAATAGAACTTTATTTCTGTTTTTTATTTTAGAAAAAATATAAATGGGTTTTATACTCTGTTGATTAAAAATATTTGTTAGTAATGATGCTTAACAACCATAGTGCCGATGCTATGATCCACTGTCCAGTGTTGATTCCTGTAATAATCTCTCGTGGTGATTCCAGAAAAATTTATCTCTTTTAACTCTCTTTTCCCTCCGTTTTTCTTCCTTCACGCAATGTCCCCTATCAATACCATATTTTAGGAATGGGCTATTTTTAATATATATTTCAACTCAACAAAAAAAAGTTGACACCAATAACATAAAATTATAAGCAAAGGGAAAGAAAATACTCCCACGAGTATTAACCTGATTCAACATGACCAAGGAAAAATTTATGCAACTATGGCCTCTAAAAAAGTGAGGAATTGCCTCACCCAATGAATAACAAATTCAGGTTCAGAAAAAAGAAATATTCGCCTAAAAATGAAATACGTATGTTTGTGTGCCAACTCTTTAGCTAAGTTGGAACCTTAGCTGGAGCGAATGAAGCCGAGACTCTAGCAGCCTCAAAGGCGATTGGATTGGCAGTTCACGGTCAGTTTGACAAAGTGATCTTTGAAGGTGACAATTTTGATGTCATTAAGGCCTTCGAAGATCGAACTGCCTTCCCGGCTTGGGATCAAGGAGTGTGTCAAAATGCCTTTCGAAGCTTGCAGGACCTGCAATTCGTGGTTTTTTTCCCACATCAAGCGTTCAGGATATGGTGCGAGAGACTCCTAACTGGATGACTTGGTTGAATGCGACTCGTGGATTTATCTCACATGCATGTCTGTATGATAAACCAGGGTTAGCTCTTGCTGTTTGTTTTGTTGTCTCCTACTGAGGATTTTCAATTTCGAAAAAAAAACCCTCTTAGATAAGTACTATAAACCTAAAATGAATGCAAACTGTGTAACATTGACAAGAAGGTGAGCGCTTACTGGTTGGATTTTGGTGAGAAGACTAGATGGCATAGAACCTTCAATCCACAAAGGTAGCTCGTAATGCGAATAATAAACCCGAGATATAATTCATAATTCACCCTTTCATTAATGTCCGACCTTATTCAAATAGCTAACTTATTTTAGTAATCAATAACAATATTTAGTAGTACCACACTGATATCTACAAAATATACACATTTTTATATATCTTTCCACTTATATGTTAGTCGTAATTTTAGTTAAAATAAAGATGATTAATAGTTATTAATGTTAAGTGAATAATTAGAAGTTTAATAAATAAATGCACTTAATTGAGTTAATTTAAATGCAAAAATTAATTTAATAGATTTATATTTTATTATGCGTTTGAGTTAGATTTGATTTATTTATGTTGGATTTAAGAGTTCTAGATTCACATTGCCAAAAGTGAACGCACGTCAAATGAGTTCTGTGAAAAGATCGAATATCCGACGGATGAAGTTGCTGCAACGGGTTTTAGCTGATGGAATGAAGAAAAAGAAAAAAGAACAAAACCCGAACCGACCGGTTCAATGGTGGAAAAGAAAAAAAAAGAATTAAAAAAAGAATTAAGCTCGGGTGTCTGGTTTAAGTCGAACAGAATAGAGGATCGATAGAAGCTCTGCTCGAGCGATGGGTTGGCGGTGATGGGTTCACAGTGAAGCGACGACGGCGATCGTGAGGAGGTTGATGATGAAGGTGAACCAGTCAAGTGCGAGGAGAAGATCGGGGACAGAAGAAAAGAAAAAAACCGTGATTTGAAAAGTTCAGATTGGGGAGCTGAATCAAGAAAATCAAACTTCAGATTTGTTTCGGAATGGCAAGTTGTTGCATTCCAGTTTGATTTGAGATTTCAAAAAGCAGTGGATTTGGCTCAGTTGGGAAGTTTCAAATTTTGGGAGATTTAGGCTCTGTTTCAAACGACTTAAAGTCAGAAGATGGGATTCAAAGACATTCAAGTCGTAAATCGATTGAATTTAGAAGGCAATTAATTGGAGGAGGTATCTACACAAGATTTAGATTTGGAAAGGTTTCGATTTGAGAAAAGAAAGACTATTGGCAGCATCTATAAAACAAAGCATAACTGGTTGCTAGCTAAGAAGGGGTTGTTCGTGGCGGATTTGAGTCGAGAGCAAGCCAGAATTGCTGCTCGAGAGAGAGCAGAACTGGTGCTCTGTTTTTGTCCGAGGGAGAGGATCTGTTTTGGTCGAGAGATCAGAGACAAAACTTGCTCGTGGGGGAATTGATCGTGGAGAGAAAAGACTGCTTGATGTCGACCGAGAAGAACGGACTCCGAACTGGACTGCTTGCTCAAGAGAGGAGCAGGATTGTTATGGAAAAGGAGTGCTGCTTGCTCGAGAGAGAGGCAGGCCGCAATCGTTTGTAGACAAATTTGCTCGAGAGAGGGAGGCAGAACTGTTTTCAATCGAGAGAACCCATTGCACTAGAGAGAAGCAGACGAATTGCTTGCCAAGTTGATTTGCAGAAAACAAAACTGAATTGCTTGCTTGAGAGATAATTGTTGCAAACAAAGATGAATCATTCAACACATCATGCTTATTCTTTCTTTTATCTCATCTCATGTTTACTTAATTTTTGTGTACAGATATTAGATGAACATCTGATTGATTAATAAGAAATTAAAAATTAAAACTTTTCATTTTATTACTACTTGTTACACATATTGCTAGAATTAGGTTGAATTGCCTCCCAAAAGTCTCGAGGGATCGACCTCATAGCCATTATTCTATATTAGAATTGTGCACTTGCAAATAATATATTAAAATTCACATCACAGACACTATCATTTTCAAAGTTCGACATGTTCATCAAGTATTCAGCTCTCAGATTTCAGAAACTCCTCTTTTCAACTTCCGTTCCTGTCAAAGCCAGAATATGAAACTGGAAGTCCTGGACATCCAATGGTAGCTTTAACTTTTTTGTGGCTAAATAAGTTTTATTTATTTCTAAGTTTAGCAACACCAAAATAGACCTCGGAGAGGACCACAGACAAGAAAGGGGGGCGATTAACCCAACAGCATTTATTTTTATTCTTACCAAACAAGTGTTTGCAATCTTAATGAGAGTTCTTTACATTTCCTAAAGCAGTAGACAGGCATAGCCCAGATCAATAATGGACAAGGCACCAACTTACATTGCCCTACTAAATACCTCCCCAATTTGTCTTTTAAGATGTTAAATGGTTTACAATGAATTTTGTGCCCCCGAATAAATTAAAACTAGATACAGATCATAAATAAAATTGGTGCAAGATTTTTTGTACTGCGAGAATCAACTCCAGTAAGTACAAACAGAAAAACAAAGCTCTTCCAAGGTTGAAGTGCTACCAGCCTTTATTCCACGCTGTAAACTTTCAGAAATATATCTCCTGACAATTCCAAAGATAGACAGGAAATGAAACAATAGCAGAGGCATTCATAATCTAAAGCATCTCAACAAACTAAGATGAATTAACATTCCACAAAAAAATGTTAATTAGTAAGAAACCATGATTCCTTCAATAAGACACTCTTGAGATGGAACAGGGCAACTCTACAACTCACTAATTTTGCTTTTATGCATATACTTACACTTATACATGCTCTGTTACTTCGCACTATCAACATGTAGTTTCGTGATGATTCAAGAGGCACTGAATAAAATGTTAGCGCAAACATGTCTCCATTTACATCCTAAAGAACAACGTATTAACTCTTTTAAGTAGTTTGAAGTAAAACAAAAATAACCAGTCATGTCATGCCAAAAAACAGAGCGAGGAAATATATTGTCAATTTTTACTGTAAACAAGACAAGCAGACTCACTTGAATGTTTACTTGACCTAAGCAGAAGCTGCAGCAGCTTCAAGCAGCTCCTGCTCTGCCCGCTCTCTAATTCTTCTCTCCAGTTCTGGCCGGAAATGTCTGATGAGCCCTTGGACAGGCCAAGCAGCAGCGTCGCCCAGAGCACAAATCGTGTGTCCCTCAATTTGCTTTGTAACCTCCTGAAGCATATCAATTTCCTCCAGCTTTGCATTCCCAACTTTCAACCTCTCCATAATCATCCACAGCCATCCAGTTCCCTCTCTGCATGGGGTGCACTGGCCACAGCTCTCATGCTTGTAGAAATAAGAAAGCCTCGCAATGGCATCTACTACATCTGTAGATTTGTCCATAACAATAACGGCGGCGGTGCCTAATCCTGATTGGACAGCTTTCAGTGCATCATAATCCATCATCACATCATCACATATATGTTTTGGAAGAAGAGGAACAGAAGAACCTCCTGGAATAATTGCCAACAAGTTATCCCATCCACCCCTTACACCTCCACAGTGCCTTTCTAGTAATTCTTTCAACGGAATGCTCATTTCTTCCTCCACTGTACAAGGCTTGTTCACGTGACCAGACACACAGAAAAGCTTTGTCCCAGAATTGTTCTTCCGCCCAAAGCTGGCAAACCACTCAGGACCACGTCTCAAGATGGTTGGGGACACGGCAACTGTCTCCACGTTAGTAACTGTTGTTGGACACCCATACAACCCTGCATTTGCTGGAAAGGGAGGCTTCAATCGTGGTTTTCCTTGTTTTCCCTCGAGGCTCTCCAGCAGAGCAGTTTCTTCACCACAAATATAGGCCCCAGCTCCATAGTGGATATATACATCAAAATCATAACCTGACCCACATGCATTCTTCCCTAAAAATCCAGCTTTATATGCTTCTTGTCTGGCTTTTTCCAGGGTCAGCCGCTCATTCACGTACTCACCCCTTATATAAATATAAGCTGCTGTAGCCCGCATACCAACACCAGCAATCAAGCATCCTTCAATTAGCTTATGTGGGTCATGACGCATAATTTCTCTGTCTTTGCATGTTCCTGGTTCACTCTCATCAGCATTTACAACAAGATAAGAAGGGCGACCATCAGATACCTTTGGCATGAAGGACCATTTAAGACCAGATGGAAAACCAGCACCTCCACGCCCGCGAAGGCCAGATTTCTTCATTTCATTAACAATCCAATCAGTGCCCTTAAGGACCAAATCTTTGGTTCTGTACCAGTCACCCCTCTTCATGGCTCCTTTAAGAAAGGGATCATGCAAACCATAAAGATTAGTGAAAATTCGATCCTCATCTTTAAGACCTCCAAAGTGGGTTTTTTCAGGGGGTGGGGGTGGCGGCGGAGGCTGTGGAGCGGTGCCTGGTGTACTTGCTGCCTGAGTGCTGAATGATTTGCATACTGAATCCAACTTCTTGAAAAGACATTGCGAGTTAGTTGTTCGAGACAAGAGCAATGCAGTCTTCATTGGACACTATGACATGAAGAATTTCAGAGAATAAATGGAAGAGGCATTTAGTTTCTTGAAAATTCTAACCACCCAGCTGAACATAATAACAGTACAAGTCATGGAAACCAACTAAAGAAAGATCTATTCGTCTGAACCTTTTTGGACTATAACTCCTATGTACAAAGCTATAAAAAAGATAACCACAATGACTACAATCTTCACACGCGTTCAATCAATCTTGGAATTATTTTCATTCCGAAAGACAACATCCCATCTAAACACAACAATGATTGGTTTTCAAGATCTCAGATGAAAATGACAAATATTGACCAATTAATGCCAAATAGACCCACTTTGACAAGTCAAAAAAATAAGGGTTCAGAAGTTGTTCCCCCAGTAAATGTAAATTTTACAATTTACACATCAGTCAGGCTAAACTTTTGTTGATCATTACTTACACAGGCCTCAGAATTCAAACAAGATATGTCATATGTATAAAACTATTGAACATCAGGAGTCAGAATAACCATCCTCGTAGAGGTATCCCACAGAACTCAGCTCACAAAAGATCACAGAATCAAAAGAAAGCTGAATCCGCTGCTGGAATGGTGACCTCACGAGAAAATCTCACAGGTTTCCACACATAAATCAAAGCAGCCGTACCATCCTAATCAACCATTATAGCCCCAAAAATTATGCAAAAAAATAAAATAAAAACATTGTTGACGTTCTAAACTAGGAAACTGATCAGAATGGATTTCCTGTTAAAGGTGAGAAGATAAATTCAAAATTGGTTAGACATTGTAGATTCCCACTTGAAGTAGGATTAGTGAAGCATAGCACGATGGGCTAATCCAAAACAAGAATTCATTTGAGCCTGGAGTCTGAGAGGCTAGACCAAGCGCTGGGTGTAAAATCCAATAGGGAACAATATATTCCCACTTGGAGCAGGAATGGAGAAAAGTATCACGGTGGGTCAACCTAGAATAGGAATCCATCAGAAGCTAGGAGTCTGATCATCTAGAAAGAATGCCTGGCGCTGGAGTTAAAATTGCAAAGGGACTGGATCGCCTCAACTTGAACAGAGGAAGAGTTAGATGGATGCTAGATAAGAAGCCCCTTGAGCTAGGTTTCCTATTGCGTGCCAAAGATTTAACACGGGAGAAGACGTTTGCTATCACATAGACCTAACATAAGATAAGGATTGATGTGAATAGGATTAGGGGAGAGCGGCCATAGTGCTATCAGGAGTAGGGCTCCAATGGGTGATGCCTATAAATAGAAGTTGCCGGCCTTTCTTTTCTTCACTTCATCCTCTCTCTCTCTCTCTCGCTCTCTCGCCCTCTCGACCTTTTCTCTCTTTCGTCCCTCTCTCTTTGTTGGCTGACTTAAAGAGACAACTGAGGAGTGTGAGACAGCTGGAACGAAAGCGAAGTGAGAAGGTTTTCAACGAACAATTAGAGGTAGGATGTTTTTACGCAAGTTCTTTTATGGTCTTGTGTTCCTGCAGTGCCTAGATATCTTGTGTTTGAAATCTAATACTTGTGTTGTTCCTACTTATGTTGAATTGAATCATATTCATGCTTATCTCTTAAAAGCTTGCTTGAATTATATGTATTGTTGTCGTGCTGAAATTGTAGTAATCGAATGCGATCACCTACCTTATTCATCTTTCCATTACATGTATTGGGTTATGTTAAGAACCCAGATTTGCATGTTTTTCCTTGTTGCTGCCATCTACAGGTGTGTGACCTTGCTATACGATTTTAGTTATCTTGATCCTTGAAGTTATTGCTTACCTATAAAAGTAATAATCTTGTTATACGTCTAGGGTTCGACCGAACCTTGTCAATTAGTAGTATTGTCGACCAAACCCCCTACGCTCATTCATGTATCATCCCGGCCAATACATATATATCATGTAATAAATACTTTAACTACTAGTTGTCTAAGTTGAGATATTATAAAATTATTATACATAGTCCATTATTGAAGCTTATCCTTGTCGGGTTACATGATTGTTGTCACACTTGTCAAAAACCTTACCGACCTTTGTGTAGTCTTAACTCTCTAATATAAAGTTTCCAATTAGTTGTATATGCCTTATGACATACTTCTGTAGCAAGAAAACTATACAAACTATTGAATGTCTTTCTATTACTAATGCCCTTGCCAACCTTCATGTAACCTTAATATAGTATTACGTATACATATGCAACCAACTTGAGAGACACTATCACATATTAAATTATAATAGTTAAGAGTCTTCAAGTTATTACTCGATCTTTTGGTCTAGGCCCTATTGTCTCTTTTGATTTTTTAATTTATACACCAATTACCCAATTTGAAATTCGAGTCTTGCAACACTCTTAGAGTCATGATGAGCAGCATTACCTTGAGTGTGGGGTTCTTATTTAATTCAATTATATGTAATTATTCATTGTTTGCTTAAATGCTTCTACTAGTTCTATCCGTAGCAAAATCGGTAAGAAATAAAAAAGTTTGTTTCCTTGGGAATTGGCACAACATTCCTGCTATGTGTGATTAATTGCTCATCTGAAGATATTCAGGGGTTGGCACAACAATTATGTTCTTTGTATCAGCATACAACATTCTAGTAGTTTGCATTATGATTGCTCGATTGAAGTCTCCTCGGGAATTGGTACAATTCTCTGTTGGAAATCATAGAATTTTAGGGACTTACATGGCAGGGTATGTTAGGTAGGTCCTAACATGGCAGGGTTCTCATCGAGGCCCACTTGTAGTAATTTTATGACCTGCCCGGCCCTTGCCCTTTTGTGGCACCTACACGCGCTATTAAATTGTTAGGCATCATGGAAGACTTACATAGCCTCCGACCATTGTGTCCATGAACACTGATGGTACCCACACCCTAGACACATGGCAGGGTTCTCATCGAGGACCCCAAGTGGCATTTGGGTATGTTGTCCACTTAACAGCCGTGATGATCTTAGAGCAGAAATTCATTCACTCCTAGCATTATCGATGATTATGAAGTCTAATTATTTCGTCCAAATGCTAGAAATTCTCGATGTTCATGTTCAATCATTTCTTTCAATTGATTTGTAACATATTGCAATTCGAGTTATATCTATTTTTGCCGTTTGTATTATCCTTGATTATCTTGTTATATTCCATTGCGGTTTTGCATTCTACTAGGTATTTCTCGGAATACTCACACATCATCGTAGGTTTAATAGCCGATAGCGCATAGAGGATAGCCGGATAGAGTGGATTAGCGAGAAGAAGTTCGTAGCTTGATATTAAATTTTCAATTTATTTTGAGAACAATTGTAATTGCTTTGGACCAATAAATATACCGTTATTATTTTAACATTCATTCTGAATTTCATTTATAAATTTTGGTCCTCTGAGTTTTGTCATTTTACACTTTTCACTAAATTGGTGTGAATACCGTTATTATTTTAACATTCATTCTGAATTTCATTTATAAATTTTGGTCCTTTGAGTTTTGTCACTTTACACTTTTCACTAAATTGACAGAGTAATCTGTGACACCTCTAAGTATTCAGCAATTTCAAAGACTTTTACTCCGATCCGAAGCTGAAAATTTGAGGTGTGACAATAGGAGAAACAACTTTGTATTTTAGAAGCAACCAAGTCAAACAACACATCTACAGATATTACAGAAGGAGATGTAAACCTGTTGAAGTATGATTCCTGCTATAGAGAGCTGGGTTTTCTTCCAGCGCTCTCAGCTATTTTCCCTCTGGCCAGTAGCCCGGGGCCGGAAACAAAAAGGAAGGACAGGGATAAGTCTCCCTAGCCAGGACGAATCAACCCAACCTTTAAACACCCTGAAACCATGATGTTTTCAGGGATTCACAGCTGTGGCAAGAGGGAAAGATGGGTTACCAAGTGAAGGCAGCAAAGGCGGTAGAAAGCGGCGCCCAATTCCAAAAACTAGAGGCTACCCGTACGATCATACAATCTATTTGGTACATATAATGTCTCGAAATTCCATAGGTAAATGTGGTATCTAAAAAATTGGAAAAATCCAATCTTTATGTGTTGTTGAGCCTCCAATCCCATTGATCAATCAATCACCAGCTCAAAATTTCTATAAATTTCTAATCTTCGCATAGTTTCAAACATATTTAAATCTTAGCGAATACTTGATGATTTTTAATTTACAGATATGAGAACTGCAGACCAGAGACAATCAAATCACCCGCCATGAAAGTAATAACGGATCAAAAAGGGCAGAAGAATTGGGGTAAATGGGAGGCGCTTACCATGAGGGCGAGGGATGGCACCGGAGACAGCGATGGCGGAGGCCAATGAGGCGGAGCTCCAACCAAGTGGGCTTTGATCGAGAGCTCGGAATCCCAAAGCTTCTGATGATCTGATATGGCCGCCCAGCCCAGTCCAACTCACGGACACCAGATTGATTACCCTTATCTGGGGAGTAATTTACACAATGTACCTTATTCTGAGTGGGCCGTGTGGCTCGTGTAAGTGCTGCTTGCTGGGCCGATTGGGCTTTATTTTTCATGTCGATGTCTGATTGTTGTTGATTAAATTAAATGCGTTAACTACTGAATACTCGATCCTTAATCATACACGTCGACAAATGCAAGCCATTCTTTTTTTTGGGGGATAAAAGGTTCTGGTGTTAAGGATGTTTTTTTTATATAATGTAGTCTGTTAAGGATTTTTCATATACCCCCTTCGTCCAGAATTATTATTATCGTAAGGATTTTCAGAATAAACTAAATTTTTTTAAAATTAGTTTATTTTGAAAAACCTTACGGTAATAATAATTTCCGCGACTCATTTTTTTTTTGCAACTGCTCGCTGCATTGGCAACTCGAACACACATCACCTAAACTTTTTTCTAAGGATCTGCCTTGTGCCTGAGTGGAGACTCAAACCCAGTTCTGCTCACTTATATTGGAGCCTGAAGATCAACGTGCAAAAAGCATTGTGGAGGATAAGACCATCAATGCTTCTGATATGTTGAATATGTGATTTGTACCTCTCAGTTTGTTTGATGAATTTCTCCTTCATAAAAAAAAATGTTCTATTGTTTATTTATTCTGACCATTCTAGTGTTATGAACTTTGATACGAACTTCATAAAAGAAAACGTTGATACGGACCATGATACTATTGGTTCGTGCAGAAACGTAGATATGGGTGTGTTTGGAAGCTCATGTATTGGCTTTTTCGGGCCTGAAAGAGGTGACAATCATTTAGATGTTGAAATGCCTGAAATGTGTATGTGACATGAATTATTGACTTTTTCCACCTTTCATCCTGAAATGTGTTCGGATTGTGAAATGGGTTAAAGGTGGCAATGAAAGGAATCAACAAGAATCTCTCACCTTTCAGCTTGAATGTATATTTCAAACCTAGAAGCTAAAAATTTTTAGGTCGTTGCAAAGCAAAAAAAATAGTTTCCAAACATTTTTTGCCAGCCCTCTTTTCAAGGTAAAAATTTTCAGCAGTGGCAGCTTTATTTCACAATTCCATTTTAGCTTCCAAACACACATCCTATCCAGTCATAGCGTGCTGAATGAGGCTTCTCTATTGTGGGAGAGAAGTTCTAGATTCGACCTGGGATTAGTAAGAGCCTCGTTGATTTAATGAGATGTCTCAAGTTCGGTCCGGGTTTGTGGACTGTGGCAAAAGAACAACAGAGGTACAAAGTCCAAAGTAGCTCTGGTTATGCATGAAGCTCCTCGGAATTCAGAAACAGGTTTTGCCGTTTTGGTCACAATCTGGGCTTTCTAATGCCCGTCTATATTTATGTCGGAAAAGGCCCATTCAATGTCTGTATATATTTGTAGGAAAAAGCCCAATGCCCTGGATAGACTGCTAGACGAATCGCTAAATTTGGGGGCATTGATTACCTGAATTGATGCCATGCATTACTATTGTCCATGGCAGAAAAGTTTACTTGAAGACTGAACTGGATTCTGTCTCATTAATATTATCTGTGAACTGTGATTGATGAAAGTCTGCTAGGTTTGGAAACTGCAGTCTCCAAGTACAATGTATTGGTCAATGGTGATTTGTAAGCATTCATATTTTTTGACCGTTTGGGGCGTGATTAAAAGTAAAACATCCATGTTTTGCTACACTATAGCATCCATATTTTTTCCTACTCAGCTGAAACACCTCAAGTCGTGTTTCAGCTGGATATGGGAAAAAACTTGGATGCTACAGTGGATTTTGCATCACGCCCCAAACGGCCCCCTAGGTATTCTAAGAAAAAATAAAGTTGCAATTGGGATCCAGATGTATGGTGGTTACATGGCAGTGCTTGATGATCGTCTAATATATTATCACTTTGTTTCCCTATCAATCTAATTGCACCAGTTTAAAACAACAATTACAAAGGTTTAGCAAAAAAATAACAATTAAAAAGATGATCAATAATTGCCCTTAATTAAAAAAATCCCCTAAGTATTATTACACTACCAAAGGTCCAAACGAGGCGATTGACTGTATGCGTATGCATAAGTATGAGAGTTCCCTTAAAACTTGTTTTATGTTGCATCAGGTTATGATGCCCAAATCAGAGGCCAAAGAAGCAAATAAAAAACAGGGCACCTCTAACCAAATTTCCTCAGGCCTATGTTGAACATGGGCACCATCATTGTTGTTTGCCCTGTGTCATCATTCATGCCCCTTTGGAGGATTGGACCCAAAGTGAAAAAACAAACATGGCAGCTTCTCCTGATCTGTGACTGTGAAGAATGTAGTTGAGATCTACTCTCCAAAATGCATGACCTACAGGCCATAGGAAGGCCAACCAAAAAGAATTCCAACCATCATTTCAACGCCTATAGGCTATAGGAAAGAAATGTTTGAACAAATATATAACCAAGAAGAGGGCCCAAAAGACATCAGATTCCACACCAATATCATTCCAGCCACATATTGATGTGGACATGGTAACCATTCCTCTCAGACTTTGGCCCCATTCAGTATTCCAAAACTTATTTCTTTGACTTAGTTTGGTAGCATCTCAAGAAATCGTTTTCATAATGCACACACTTTGCAAGTAAGAAACATCATGTAAAGTTTGCAACCAGAAAACATGTGGAGAGTGAATTTAGCAAAAGAAAAAATCATGCGGAGATTGAGATGTTTATGCTTCCCAAAATTTACACTAATTCGAAAATTGTGTGTTAACGAGAATAAGTATTTGTGGACATTGTATATGCTTGAGGCGATTAACAGCGGGATCTGTTGTTCCCCTTGCTCTGCTCCTAGTAGTCGATAAGGCGCGCCTAGTTAACTCATTGCAAGCCGTTGGATCGCGACTCACATATAGCAGGGACTGGGATGCAATTTAAAACTCGCTTACCCCTTACATATATAGGGGCCTTGCGATCAAAATCGGACGACTGGCATATGGACCATGCACATATAAACGGGCTTTTTTTTTTCAAATATACAACAAATTTCAATTGTGTCGGCCTAGTCTATTTTTCTTTCAACGCGTGGGTCCCTTTTTACTTGGACAATGCGGCCCTAGTTGGCAGTCGTTGTGAATGGTTTGGTTGAATGATATGGACCCGAGAACTGTAAATTAAATAGATTAATTTTAACTTTGTAGCAAAAAAAAAGAGATTAATTCAACAAAAGAACGAATTTATATGAGACACGGCTCACACACATCGGCGTGAGCTAACTCATGGAGAGCCGTCAGTTTTTCATCCGACGACAATAGGGGTGAGTGGGTGATTCAGACCCACCTGCCTCAGATCTGATGCCCTCCATCGGATTGACGGCATTTGGTGCCTCGGCTTACGCAGACCACAAGCCATGTCTTATATAAACGGGACTCTTAAACAAAACCACGTTAAAAAAATATTGCTTATACGAGCCTAGACTCTAGTAAAGATGATTTAGGCCGAACTTCGGACAGTGCACCATCAAATCTCAATCCAACGATCCAAATCATCTCAGCGTGTTCGCGTGCGCCAAGGCTCATATAAACTTTTTCCTGTTTAAAATGGCTTTTAGAATTCTTAAATGAATCTGTGTTCTTAATCTTAGTTACCCCTAATAACGATCAGTTGCTTAATGAGAAAAATTAATTAATTCTAAAGAAGGCCCTGTGGCTCTTTCTTTCTCAAAATTAGTAAAAAAGATGACTTTTTTTTTTTCTGTGGACTCTCACGTCTGTCCAAGATTCCCCTCCTCCATCTCACTGTCTCCCCTCCACTCAGCCCACCGCCCGAGCCAGTCTCCTCCCTTTTTTCTAATCAATCTCTCTCTTGTCTCCTCCCTTTCTCTCACCAAAATGGCGGAAATCGAAACCGCATCTTAGCATTCCTCCTCCACCCCTCCTGCCTGCCTTTCTCTTCTGTAAGCTACAAACCTTCACTTTATTGGATTTTATCCTGTTTTTGAAGGCTGCAGCTTGGTATTTTGTTGAGTTTTCATTGTAGATGAATGTGGGTATTGGTTGTTTTGGTTGGTTGTGGTGTTTTAGTATGTGGGTAGTTTCGTTCCTGCTTTACTGATGCTTCCTTTCGATCTTTATGTTTATCAAGTGAGCAAAGATTGTATTTTTGTTGTGATGATTTGAGTCAGCTGCTGCATTTTGTAGGTTTATCATGTTGGGTGATGATTGGTAGTGGTGTTGATCTCAGTGTCTCTGGTAGAAGGAGTTGCAATGCAGCGACTTTGATCTTCGCCTTATGTCATTTTGAGTTATGAATGTTTTAATGGAAATGAATCCATGCTGAATGGGTCACTTTTTGTAGTTGAAAAGCATCCGACTTATAGAAAGTGGAAGATCTTAATGCATTTCAATGTTACTGGTTTACGCATTTATCGTATTCTCTCTTTTATATATATGAAATGTATTAGAATTTCATAGCTCTGTGTCATTCCATTTATGTAGATGATTGTCGTCTTTTTTCTACTGGCGACTATTTCTTCTTTTTTTTTTATAATTTCTTCTTTTATTTCCTTCTTTTCCTTTAATGCTATTAATGAATGAGAGATGTGAATTTTCGGATGTCTGGAATGTTGTATTCAATGTTTTCTCATTCAGTGAATATCAGGGCCACTTCTCTGATCAGAGTGTATCATAGTACATTAAATGAATTCATGAACTTCTTTTGATGTGCACAATTTTCTGATCCTCATGTCAGATGCTGATTAAAAACTGACGCCTTTCACTTCAGCATACTTGCAGAGTTGGGAGGTTACTGAAATTCTACCAAGTGCATTTCCTTCCCTTTTCCTAGGATGGTTCTTGGGCTGAGGACGAAGAGCCGGAGGGGCACCTCTATCCAAGCTGACTACATTATTTGCGTCCAGGAAATAAAACCGTGGCCACCTTCACATTCCCTGAGATCACTTCGAAATGTAGTGCTACAATGGGAAAATGGTGAACGAAACTCGGGGTCAATTGGGCCTGTAGTTCCTTCTATCGGGTCAGTGGTTGGAGAAGGAAAAATTGAATTTAATGAATCAATTAAGCTTTCAGTTGCACTATCTCGTGAACTCTCTGCCAAGGGTGGGAATGTAAGCTCATTTCAGAAGAACAATTTAGAGTTGAACTTGTTCGAGCCCCGAAGAGATAAGTCAGTTAAAGGGCAGCCTCTGGGAAGTGCTATTGTAGACTTGGCAGAATATGCGACAAATAAAGCACCTATAAGCATAAGTATTCCTATGAATTGCAAGAGAAGCTTTAGAAATACTGCTCAACCTGTTATTACTTTGAAAATTCAACTATCTGAGAAGAACAGGAACAGCTCTTCATCAAGGGAGAGTTTGTCAAAACAATCGTCTATGGATAAGGATACTAAGGAATCAGTTTCTGCCTTGATGAATGAAGAATACGCCGAGGAGGAAGCTGAGATTGCCTCTTTTACTGACGATGATGTATCATCACATTCTTCCTTGGCCATGTCTTCTTGTGGTTTGGAGACGACTGGAAACACTCTCTCACATAATGACAGTGTTGACGATAGAAGATTGGTTGATCAGGTTAGTTTCTTTTCTCTTAATTGTTCCTTTAGTCAATTATGTCTGCATTTGTCATTGTACTTAAGTCAGGCCATGGTTTTGCAACTGTATGCTATGACATGATTATTGTCCCCTCTTTAGAGGGTTGCGTCAGGAAAAGCATCCGGGGTAAAAACTTGCCACTATATTTCTTTGTATGGATTTTGTACCATTTTGATTCCGATAAAAGTCAAATGTGCTATATAATCCATGCCGCCGACCCCAGATAGCTGGGATTAGGCGTATGATGGTGATGATGATGATGCTATGACATGTTCCTAAATATTTCATAACAATTGCCCTTTTATTTGCAGAATTTATCAGATGAAATGGAGGATATAGGAGGGAGGGACAGCAGTCCACCTGCTCCATTAATGGTGTCAAATCCCTCAAAACCAGCTCTGAACCTAGCCTCTGAAATTAAAGATGAGGGTGGAATTTCATCTCGATTATCATCTGTAGACTTGTCATATGATTTAGAAAGTCACAACAATGATGTTTCTTCTTTGTCTCCTGAATGCAAGGCAACAACAAATTTAGGTGTTTCGAATGGTTTGTTTCAACAAAGCTATATACAGAAGGTAGATTCTGAATGTAAGGATAAAGAAAATGGTTGCTTGCCTTCATCAAAAGAAGATGAGGATAACAACACTAAAAGTGGGGTAGAATCTTTAGACAAAGATATTTTGGTTGAAGACAGGGCAAGCCATGCCAATACTGATATGTCAAAAGGAATGGAAGAAACTGCGGCTACTGAAAATACTCATCAGGCAAACAGAGAGGAAAATGTATCTAAAGTGGCTGTAAAATTTTTTGGAGAAAAGGTTGAGCCAATAAGTAGCAATCAAGTAGAACTTGCAAGAGGTGAAACCATGCCTCCACATTTAACAGAAAATTCATCAATCCTCTCTAGTGATCCACGTACAACTGTGAAGAGCAATGGGCTGAAGAGTATTACCTCAACAGGTGTGAGACTGAAGAAATTGAACTTCATAGAAGGAAATGAAGATGATGATGTAGAGGATGCAGATGATTACTCTAGGATCTTGTTGACAGACAAGGGAAAAAATGACGGTAGTAAAAACTTTTCTGCCGATAAAGTCAAGTGGGTATCCAGAGAGGCAAGTAATCATGTCTCCAATAGCAAAGTTAGGCAGCTGGAACAAAGAGTTGAATTGCTTGAGGGAGAGCTACAAGAAGCTGCTTCCCTTGAACTCAGCCTTTACTCTATTATTGCAGAGCATGGAAGCTCCACACAGAAGGTTCATGCTCCAGCTCGGCGACTTTCAAGGTTATACACTCATGCTTTAAAGCAACAGCGACGAGACGGGAAGGCTAGTGCTGCTAAAAGTATTGTGTCAGGACTGGTTTTAGTTGCAAAAGCATGTGGTCATGATGTCCCAAGTTATGTTCTAATCTCTGACTTTAAGATTAGTCATATTTTTTGCTGAATTTAAGATTAGTCATATGCTAATGTATATGTATACTATATTATGCTTCGAGCATTAGTTGATTGTGTTTTACTAAATGGTTACAATCTACTGATGCTTTTTTACTATATTATACAGGTTGACTTTCTGGTTGTCGAATTCAATTGTCTTGAGAACAATAATTACCAAGACCATGGAGGATTTTCCCCTTCTAGTTTCGATTGAATCTACTGTCAAAACAAGTGGATTTGCAAAGGAAACCGACCAAAAGGTGTATCCGTTGAGATGGAAGAATTCTAATGTTGATAAAAAGGCAAAAGAATGGACTTTGCCAAAAGGTATCAATGAATGGGAAGATCCAAGCACATTCACAACAATGCTAGAAAAGATTGAAGGCTGGATTTTCTCTAGAGTCATTGAGTCTATCTGGTGGCAGGTTAGCATATGTCCACCGTTAATTTCTTTTCCTCCAATATGGATCAATATGATTGGTTGGGCTTTCACATGTATACTGTACTTTGAAGGTCCCGAAATTAAGTTCTACATTAGGCTCCATTTCTTAGTGTAAGGAATGTGAAATGCTCTTGGATAATCAGTTAACCTGCGTGTAAACTGTCATCTTCAGATATTGACACCCTACATGCAGTCTGCTCGGAGTAGTGAATGTGAGGCAAGCATGCAATCAAAGAAAAACTATGGACGTAAGCCTAGTTTAAGTGATCAACAACAAGGAAATTTCTCTATAAATCTATGGAAAAAGGCTTTCAGAGATGCTTGTGAGAGAATTTGTCCAGTTCGAGCTGCAGGGCACGAGTGTGGCTGCTTATCACTGCTGGCTAGATTGGTAATTGAATATTTATGGTGTCTAGTATTGTTTAATGGAGTATATTATATGAAAATGGTTTATTGATTATGACATTATGCCACTAGATAATGGAGCAATGTGTAAGTAGGTTGGATGTAGCCATGTTCAACGCAATTTTACGAGAATCAGATGATGATATTCCCACAGATCCCATATCAGACCCAATTGGTGATCTCAGAGTTCTTCCCATTCCTGCTGGGAAGACAAGCTTTGGTGCTGGTGCACAACTTAAAAATGCTGTAAGCCAACATTTTATTTATGGATTGATGTGTTATGCTATATAGTGCAATACTCATGTTCTTTTTTCTCTTTCCCTTTTTTTCTTTGGTTGCTGATACCAGATAGGAAACTGGTCTAGATGGCTGACGGACTTATTTGGTATTGATGATGATGACTCCCTCCAAGAAAACGATGAACATGACGGGAGAGATGAATCTGCTAGAGCCTTCAAATCTTTTAATCTCCTTAATGCATTAAGTGATCTTTTGATGCTCCCAAAGGACATGCTTTTAGACAGGTCTATTTGGAGAGAGGTAAATCCTATATGGCTTTTTTGTTTTTATCATTGAAGCTAATAGTATATTACTTACTCCGTCCCACATTCAATAGCCCAGTTTGGTTTTTCAAACTGAAATAATTTGGACTATTCATGTGGGGTGGAGGGAGTATTTTATTCAGCTTGACGTCGGATCTTGTGTTTTGGGGATTCTCTTATTCACTGATCTTATCCCCTTTATGGAAGGTTTGCCCAATACTTGGTGCACCCATGATAAGGCGGATCCTTGACACGTTCGTTCCTGATGAGTTTTATTCAGAGCCAGTATCCGAAAGTTTACTTGAAGCACTTGAATCTGAGGTTTGCAAGATCCATAGGTCTTTTCTTCTTTTTAACCAATTACAGGCATAACATTTCTTTCTTGGAATGAATTTAGTAATATATAACCATCATTATGTAAAGGACTCCCTGGAGGATGCAGAAGAGTTGATCAGAAATTTCCCATGTGATGCTGTTCCAATTGTCTACACCCCGCCGTCCAAAGCTATTATTGCTCATATAATTGGAGATGTGCGATGCGACTCACAGCTAAAGAGGAGTGGATCCTCCGTACTCCGCAAAGGTCAGACAAGCGACGATGAGCTTGAAGAACTAGAATCGCCTTTGACTTCGATTATTGTTGATAACCAGCATTCACCTGCTTCAACCTGGAAATTGAAGGGAACAAACAAAGGGAATGTGGTTAGATTTGGCCTACTCCGTGATGTGTGGAGGGGTGGAGATTAGATATTCATTTTTGCCAGTTAAGGCGGGTTATTACTCTCGTACATATATATATTGTATAGTGTATAATGTTCATTTTTCCAATTTTGAGTTTGTATTTGATGTACCTTGTGTAGTACTCCAGTTTACAAAGCATTGGTACAAAAATGTAAGACTCCAGAAGTGCACCCATAATCAATTATAGCACTCAAAAGTGTTATTTTCAAGCATGAGGCACACATTCTAGTGTTATGGCGTGCCTTGCGGTTATTAGGCATTGTAGAAAATTGAAAATGCTACAACCTCAGCCAATGCAGGAAGGCTAAAAACATATGGTCATGGGAATGAGCAATTGTAGCATGACTCATAGAAATTACTCTGTCCCACATTGATAGTCCTATTTGGTTTGTTTTAGTTTCTCAGCCAATGCAGGAAGGCAAAAAACCGATGGTCATGAGTATGAGCAATTGTAGCATGACTCATAGAAAGTACTCTGTGTCCCATATTGATAGTCCTATTTGGTTTGTTTTAGTTCATTTTGAATGACCAAATAGGACTATTGCAGTTGGATGGGATGATTACATTGTTTTTCTACTTTTTTTTAACTTTTTACACATATTTATAGTTGAAATTTGGATAGAAGTAAAAATAATATGGGAGATACAAAAAAGTAAGGGAAAAGTTTAAATGAGATTGGTCTCATGCTACTTATATAAGCCCAGTTCAAGTCATAGTCATTGGATTGAGAACCGATGAAGTCATAGTCATTGGATTGAGAACCGATGGCGCTTCAGATAAGCATGTCTGCCCCATATTAAAGAGTAACGTTGGATCAAAATCTAACGTCCAAAACACTTGGTCTCATACCTCTTTATATGAGACCGGTCTCATATAAACATGACTCAAATAATAAAGCAACATGTCTGCGATCAACACTTTGGGTGGCCTATGGTATTTGTGAAAAGAACTCAAGCATTGCAAAAAAGAAAAATATACGCCATATTTTCTCCAACCCCAAAAATTAAGCTTGGCTCAGGACATAGCCCTAGTACTAACAGCCCAAAGAACAGTTTATTTTCATTAGGAGGCGAAGAGGTAGTCTGCAGGTGAGAGGGAATCTAGCTAGGGTAAAATTTTGGCAAAATGCCAAAAAAATTTGGACCATTTCTCGATTTGTGCGTGTCATCCTTGCGCAGGGGCCATGCTAATCTTCTCTGTATCGTTCCAATTTTATCGGATGTCTCCTAAGAGACGAAGGCTAAGCTACCCCATTTCTATATATCGCGATAGAATTATTCGAGTATGAACGATGTGGGATAATACCCTGTCTAATCGGATCAGGTGACGCAGGTGCAATAACTACAAGTTATTGAAGTCTGCCCTGCAGAACTTTCATGTTAAATCTTGTGACTTGCTTCCTTTTACTGGTAACTTGTCAGTTGTCATTTTCCTCATCAAAGCGGACGGCATGCTGTACACTTTTTCCTTGCCAAATTGCAGAAGTCTTCTCGTGCCATGGCTCCTCGCAAGTGAGCTCTAATTATAAATTACTTTTGCATGCTCTACTCAATTTCATGCGATTCAAAAACTACTCTGAAGGATAATTTTTTCTCAATACAGGTTCATTTATGCCCGTTTTTTAGATGTATTTATAGTGTTTTATGAAAATAAACGATTCATCCTTCCTCTTTAACGCATTTTTCCAAAAAAAAAAAAGACTTTTTAACAATAAAAAACATTTAGGAATATACCAGGATGGAGAGGAAGACAAACCAACAGATAACAAAGCAAACAGTTATGCAGCTTTAGGCAGGGAATAACTCGACCAAACCCTTACATTTGTAGGGGTTCATTTGCCAGACCTGCACCCCAACCCTATATTAGTAGGGTCGGGTACATGAGACAGGTCACGTTTTGACAGCCCTGAATGCGAGCGTGCTGCCACACAAACTACCCTACAAGAATACGAGTAGCTTCTTTCGCAGTGGACATGCATGGTTGTCAATAGCTGATGACAGGCTGGCAACAGATAAACAACCTCCAAGACAACTATGAACTACCAGAATTCAAGGAAGGCAATAGGTGTGACAATGACCATTGCCACTAACAATAATCCAAGGCAGGCAACAAAGGTGCGAACGATTCATGCCCTCAAAGATGATACTCCCTCCGTTCCAAAATATTATGTACATTTAAAAATATTATTATTCTAAAATATTATGTACATTTTACCAAATCAAGTGACTTCCTCTTTCCAAAATTGAAAGACACCTAAAAAGA
Source organism: Houttuynia cordata (assembly GCA_039654745.1). NCBI lineage: Eukaryota > Viridiplantae > Streptophyta > Magnoliopsida > Piperales > Saururaceae > Houttuynia > Houttuynia cordata. The sequence continues at coordinate 18,431,225 of CM077507.1, forward strand.
TTGACTAGAATTTTGTTCATGAACGAACATACTAGTTGGACGGGATACCAGAGAAAAGGAGCCATGCGATTTCCTTGTAGTTTTTATGGTCCAATAAAAATGAGAATTTTCTCAAATGTACATAATATTTTGGAACGGAGGGAATATTAAAGCATTCAATACAATACAACCGGTATCGCAGGGTACAGAGAAAGAAAACCAAAAAAATAATTCATGACCACCAGGGAAGAATAAGATCTCTTGGAAAGGTATTACTGCATTTCCTTTGGAAGTCAAAATTACAATACAGGGAAATTCTCTTACGTGATTACACTCACATAGCAAAACTGGCAAGACCATATACTCTGGGAACCTATCACAATATTATTACCTACAAAATTGACTATTCTCAGCACCGCAAATGAACGTGAAAAGAAGGGTGGGCATGTCCTAGGCAGTCAACTTAGGCGAAGGAGTACGGCCATCCATGTGTTGGAGATGCAAAGCAGCCAAAAGTCCCTGCCAGGTTTCTCCTAGTCCACCAGCCACCTGAAAGTTCAAAAGCTTCCCTTGCTTTCTGTAGTAATCTTCCAAGGGCTTGCTCTGCGTGGATGTTAAAAAATAGTTGAAACCATAAGAACAATTACACTTATAACTAATTTAACAGTAGCAACTTGAACAAAAAGCCAAGCGTTTCTCATTAGTAGCAACTAAGAAGTATGTTCCTAGTCCACAATAACAATGAGAACAAGTGGGAAAAGGGATAGTATTTACTTCTTCGGCATAGACTCGGAACTTCTCTCTCAGAGCATCTACATTTGCTTGAGATGACTTCAGTTGATGGTGGCCAATGCAGAAGTCAGAACTCATATTATTAGCAAACGACTGCCCACAATGAGAACAGATGCCCTCCTCCAAATTGCTCTTCAGTAAGCACTCTTCTTTGCATCTCAGGTTGACAACAAGATCAACATCAGCAATCTGATCGAGTATTTCCTGATAATTAACCATGAAACTGTCAAAATACTGTGCAAAACAATCGATTCAAGAAAAAGAGAACCAATCAAGATCCCAAACTCACAGCTTGAATACGAGTGCGAGGAATCCCGTCCAAGATGAAACCCATTTCACCTCTGTAATACCCTTCTTCCAGCCTCTTTGACAGCAACCCGAATATTACATCCTCTGGAACGAGCCTCCCTTCGTTCACAGCATTTGCAATCTGCCCACAGATTGGCAATTTAATTAACCTTGTAATATAATTTCATATTCCAGGAAAACAAAATCATAAATCAGCACGAGCTGCCACTCTGCAGTCCAGGCCTGAAGCGGAGGGGTACCTGATACTTCCTCCATCCCACATTAATTGTCCACATTTGAAAAACTGTGATATTTAAGGAAACCAACCAACCTTTTTACTCCATGTACTAAGCTTTTTTAACTCCAACCGCTAATTACTATAAGAAGCATAAAATGAAATGGATCAATTAATATGGGACAAGTTAATTCTAAGATCCAGACAATCATTTGGGACTTACTGTACAACAACAAGAAGAGCCATGAGTTCAATGGAAAAGGCAAAGCCACAAAGGCTGTCCGGACCACATGCGCCGACAAACATGTGCAAGAAATCAAATGACGAAATTGTCCCTGAAAGATGGAAGTAATACCCTGGGAGGCCTCCTTCTCTTTGGTCGGTCTGACGGAATCAAAAGTGGTTGAACAAGAACCAGATCCGACATTCCATTTACAGTAGCGTCAGAACCCAGAAGAATCATGGAATACGAAACTGAAACTTGGATTTTTTTCCCTATTTTTTTCTCTTGCAGACAAGTGCAGAAATAGTAGAATGTGAATGACATTCGAAATTTGCAAGATTTGTGGACCCAATTCTTGCACATGTACCACAAAGAACAAGAAATCAAAGCCCATTTTGCAATTCGAATGAAAATTATTTACGTGATCAATTTCACATGATAAGTATCATTTCATCAAATTAAAGCATGAAATAAGCATTCAATCATTTTCGATTTAGAAAGATTATTCATGCCATTAATTTAGCATGATGATAAGTACCATTTCGTCAAATTAAAGCTTGAACAGAGCAATCCTTGAAGAAACTCAGACATTTTAGATTTTCGAATGCGATCTTCAAGAAGTTAGAAACAACAAAAATGTAAAAGGTACGGGAGATTCACCTGCTTGTAGAGAGAAGAGCGGGGATTGAGCTCCTGGCGGACGAGGCTGCCCATGGAGATATGGGGCACCTGCAGGAGCCGCGATAGGCGGGCGGCGTAGACGTGCTTCTGCGCGCCGGGGTTGCCCATCAGCACCCACTGCACCCCGCGCCCAGCCGTCGTCCCGCACTCGTCCGCCCTCGGCCCCACCCAGCTCCGGTCCTTTCTTGCCTCCTCCTCCTCGTAGTAGTAATCGTAATCGCACTGGAGAGCCGCCGCTGCGAAGGATCGGCCGGCGAGAAGCGAGGCAGGGCGGGAGACCGGAAACCTCCGGAGGCGGCTGAGTCCGGCCATGGAAGCGGTGGCGGCGGCAGCGACCGGGCTTAGTTGGGAGAGGGAGCGAAGTTTCCGGGAGAGAGCGGAGTGGGAGGGTTTGAAGGAGAGGAAGGGAAGGGTTTAGGAAGACGGTGGTAGGAAAACGGGTTTGGTTTTGGGTTTAATAACTTATATGCCACTGTCTGGGCCCCACCTGGTCGGGTAGCGCCTAAACATGTGGTTTTATGTGGCCAAATGATTAATGGTGGTTAATGCCAATAAACCTATTCTCTTTATTTTCGTACTCCCACCGTCTACTGAAGCAAGTTGCATTGAAAAAATGAGTTAAATTTATTGGACCAGACTCTTACAAGAGAAATTATAAGGTACACGTTGGAGTCATGCTCACCACCAAAGTGTAATTGACACGGACTCCCCTGCTTGTCATAAGGACCATGGGGGATCCACAAATTGGAGATAGTGTCAATTACTAATTGATGATGAGTACAACCTCTAGGCTTCATTAGACGGAAAGACGTCCAAAAAATTTGGCTGCATCTAAAAATGAGTAAAATTTATTAGCTTGTATGGCCCATAGCATTCAAAACCTACATGTGATGCACGTGAATAAGGATCTAGTCCCGTAGGGCAAATCTAGCCACCTAATGCTAATCCGTAATTTTTCAAATGCAGCCACATTTTTTGGATGGAAGGACTGTTTAATTTTTAATGGCTTTTCTTGCAGGGAAATTAGCTCAACTTGTGTTATTCTCCATTCGTCGTGCTGTAGGCGCTGCCACCCATGGCGCGACCAGTGCTTCTGGCTGCAGTGTGACCAGCCAGCCTCCTATGGTTTGGCCTTGGCACTAGCAGCAGCCAGTTCCTGTGGCCAGATCTGTTCGCTGAGGCTCCTGAACCAGTTAATGATCGGCCACGCCACTGGTGGGCCGGTGGCCCAGATTGCATCCGGCTAGCTTGAAGCCTGATAAGCAGCGTTCTTTTCAAAACAGAAAAATGGTGTAAATAACAGTGAATCATTTAGCAGCACATGACCAGCAAGTGACTTTGTTCTAGTCATGATAATGGAAAGTACGCGAAAATGTGGTTCTTGGTTTTTTTCCATCGCCAAAATAGACGTGAAAATAATGAGAACGTACTAAATAATCAATTGCAGATAATATTACAATTTGCACCTGTAATACAATAGCATTCCCAATGGCTCCTCCACTTCCTTCTTGCTGAATGGGTAATGTTTGCAACACATCCGCGAATCCAGAGCCAGCCAAACAAGAAACATTTATATTTCTTTCCCAGTTTTACAACACTGACGACTATTCCATATCACCGCCCCCAGAACAAATGGTCGGCTCAATCATCATCTGGTGCATCTTTACTATGTATGCGGATTATCTTCTGGCACAAAAATTGGTCTTCTTCAGTTAAACTATTTGAAAGATGAGAAAAATCAGATAGCAAAATATCTGCCCCATATTTTTTATTTTGCTGTTGTTGCTTCCTCACGATCAGCTAATATCTTGTGCATGTCATCATAGTACGGCCAACTCTTTTTGCTACTCTTACCTGACCTACTTTCCTGAATAATACAAGTAATTCAAGCAACATTGTTATGTTCCTTCGACAACTTAGAACCAAATGTATCCATAGATATTCCAGTCAAACATACTTTCACACATGAATGTAATACATACCTCGTATTTCTGAATTAGAGATGCCCAGAGAGACTTGCACTGACTAGGAGTTCGTTGTATCCCATCACTGAGCATGTTAGAGGATATCTCCTCCCATAAGACCATTCGTCCCTTTACAACTTGGAATCTGCTATCCAAATCACCCCGCATTTTTATCAACTTCTTTACCTCTTCTGGTTTCCATTTGTTCCGTTTTGCTGATTTAGCTGACGATTTCTTAGAATTAGATGATGCAGCACTTCCATCACTGCTATCGGTTCCACGTTCAGAATGTCTGCTATCAGGATCAGTTTTGTCGTCTGATTGGGACCACAAGTCATCTGTTTCTAAAGAAGTTGAGGGAGGTTCCAATTCACTAGCATCATCTTCTGATAATAGCTGAACATTCCCACATGCATGCACTGAACAATAAAAAAACAAAGTCATAATAAAGTTCTACAATGCACAGGGAGAGAGAGAGAGAGAGAGAGAGAGAGAGAGACCTCCCAGCTCATCATTTACTTGTTCTTCCAAAAGGTTGGTCCCAATATTGCCGCCTTCTACAGATCTCTGGCTTCCACTTTGCTTTCTCAAATGAGTTTCCCCTGATCTAAGCAAGGAAGCGAGCGCATAGCCACTGCTCGACTTTCCAGATAACTTAGCCTTCAACTCATCAGAAAGAACAGCTGCTGGATTTTCTATGGCAACAGCTATGACTTCTGGTCTCTTGCTACTATATTTTCTTACCACCTTTCTCAAAACTTCAGATACTGTTCGTTCCATATGAGCTAGGGGACAGTTAAGAGGGCAGCTAGAAAGAGCGGCATGGGCAGCTTTATAAAGGGCATCTAAAAGCTTTCCTTTATCCAGCCAAAGGCAACGTGTAGTGATTTTTATCTTTCCTTTGATGCATGTTTGAGAAGAACCATCAACATTCTGTGGACGCATAATTTCCATACTGAAAATGGAATGAGAGATTTTGAATGCCATTAGAAACTACATGTTGAGAATTCCCATTTGTTTTGAGAAGGATGCTTACCTGACCACAATAATTCCATCATTTGCTATTCTTAATCTCTCATCAATGCAAAGTTCAGCGGATGTTCCAAAAGCCTTATCACCATCACTGTACATTAACTACATATGAAATCAAAGCATTGTAATCATTCTTTCCTTTAAGGCTTAAGCACACAAAATATTACTCCCTCTGTCCACATAATAGTCCTAAATTTTTTTTCAAATGAACAACCATTAATTCATTTTCAAAAATCGACTATAAAAGTGGGACAGATATAGTTTGCAGGAGAAAGAATTACTCACCTGCAAAATTTCCTTCCCTAACAAAGAAAAACCATTAGATAAGACTCTTCTGTTTCTAAGGTGAGAAACACCAAGCATCTCCCCATTCTTGATCACCTGTTCGAACAAAAGATTCAATTAAGCGCATTAAAAGCCTCTGTTCAATCAGATAATTTGTGGATCCAAAGACCATAAGAAAAGACCAGCTACTTGTGTTGATCTTATTGTTTAGTCTTCTATTTTTATAAAATCTATCTGGAGCTCACAAGATGACAAATAATGACAATTTTCAGTGTCAATTTGTGTCAATTTTATCCACTTGAACATCCATAGCTAAGCAACATAAGATGAACAACAGCATAGGAGAAAACCAAGCTACATGGTAGCTACATTGCATTTCAAACATATTTCTTGAATTAAAGGAGACAGAAGAGGAGAGAGAAGTGAAAGTGAACTCACAGTGGTATGTCGTATACCAGTGGACTTCCCAAGTAGCTCATGTTCTTTTAGAAACAAGAGTTCTCCATGGATAGGAAGAAAATGTTGTGGTTTCACAATATTAAGCACTTCCTCCTACATGTAGTAAATATCATTGTCAAGAAGGCAAGTGGACAAATTGTGTAAACTGTAAACATATTGCAATTCTAAAGATATCTCAAGTTATTATTTCCAACATGAAACAAAAGTGAGACACTATGAAGATATAAAAAATTCCTACCACGCCTCATGCCTTGGGTTCTGGAGATATTGAATACCTCCATTAAGAATAAAATAGTGAAGTGAATGGATGTATACCTGAGTATACATTTTGCTAGTGAAGGAAGAGTTATGTTTCCAAGATAGAACATGAATTGGTGAAGTATATAGGGTTCACTTCTCTCAGATAGTTCCATGAAGAGTCAGATTATTCAATCATCATATGAAGTATGGTTTTCCTAATTATGTCGGATGGCAAGGTTTCCATTATATTAACATACTACTGGGATTGAGGTTCACTATAATCACATAGCTCAACGCTAATTAGGGATCGAACTCATATTTATTATAGACGTGCATGGCACAGCAGAAATTAAGATGCCACACTTACCAATTCCCCACGATAAGCATGCCCAGATGTGTGCAGCCCCTCGTTCTTACCCATAACAATTGTCGGGCCAAGTTCTGCAAGGCGGTTCATCATCTTCATCACACGGTTCTCATTTCCAGGGATAACCTACATGAAACAGGGCAAGATCAATAACAGAGTTCCCAGCATATTTTCTCTATATAAGGAGTAGCCCCTGTGAATATGAATATCCAGGGAAAGTGGAAGAACATGTTACAGTTTTAACTCCACTAACATACCTTAGCAGAATACAAAATTACATCCTCTTTATTTAGTTTGAGTGAATGGCTACTGCCATGTGATGCGAGATTCAGAGCAGCACGAGGTTCTGCCTGACACAATATGACAGTCATAAGCTGGCTAAAAATACTACCACGAGAACCTAATGGTAACTTTAATTATCATATCCACATGGGAACCACCTACCTGAGAGCCAGTTGTCACAATCAATAAATCTTTTGGGGCATATGCATCTATATCTTCTACTTTAATCTGCATATACATAAACAAATTACATCTAAATTTGGTTTTAAGGATCAATTACACCATTAGTACAATAGTTTTTTAAGCAAAGTAGAACCACATTTTCATGTAGACAATGCAGTAAAATTGAGTCACTAAGTGCTTCAAGAATCAAATATTCAGATGAGATGACATAAACTTTGTCAACGTATCATGTTCAAAAAATTATATGTGGTTGTGCAGTGATAAAATGTAACAAATAAACACCATTAAAAGTTGCCAGATGGATGGATCTCCATACAAGAGTTGATGGATCTATTGGTGCCTTGCCATCTTTCCATGCAGCATCCAAGTATGTTCTCAGTGACATGCCAACAAAGACCTATTACAGTTGTCAAACTAGTAAGCATCTTGATAGACATAATAGAAAAATTTTCATGTACCTGGTCGACATTGAATTAATACAGATGATCTGGATTTACAACAGAAGTTACAAATCACCTGGATTTGGACATTTAGGACCAAAATCCCTTATCTTTTCAGCGAAGTCCAAGTGTGTTCTCACAAAGGACTAGGCTGGAATGTGAATTCCATCAGCCATATGAATGTATCATAAAAAACCTGATATTCATCTTATCAGATTAGTTTGACAATGTTGTTGAATGCACAATTTTTTTATCCAAAAGCAGGTGATTTGCAATTTCCAAACCAAATATAGGTAATGCCAAAATTCATCAACACTAACCAGGGAATATGCAAATTTCTAATAGACAAAATGATACAAAAGGGCCTATGGTCTATACTAACCAACTTCCTGCCTGTTAAGTCAGCTGCAGCCTTCACACTTCCAAGACGATGTATATTAGATGCAAACTGTGTTGTTATGACCCTTCCTTTAGCAGATGAAATATGCCGTAACAAAGCATCCGCTACAACCGTCTCACTGACAGATCTTCCGGGTGAAAGAATGTTGGTTGAATCACTCATCATCTGAAATCAGAAGTTTAACAATCAGTAAACCCAAGAAGTGAAAATTACAATAGTTAATTGCCATGGAAGTGAGAAACCAAGACTCAATTGGACGATAGAAGCTCAAATTGACACTAACATATTCATTAATATCTTTTCAAACCTAATTGTAAATAATTACAAGTATTGAGCTATAGAAAATTTAGTCGAATTTGCAAATAAACTTTTCTATGTTTCAAAAAGTAAAGTAGAGATTGTGCATATATAAAATAATGAATTCAGAGACCTACCAGAGTAACACCTTCTTTTGAGAGTAGCTCTAAAGCTTCACGATCAAAAGTCTTCCCATCCAAAGGTGACTCATCGATCTATATGGCAATGAAATTCACCGCTGACTTTACATCATCAAACATAAAAATTACAATTTTGAAAAATTACCTTCCAATCACCAGTATGCAGAATCGTTCCATCGCTACATCGGAGCACCAATCCGCAACAGTCAGGAATAGAATGTGTTACTCGAATAGGCTCAACTTCAAACGGACCAGCAAAGAACTTCTTCCTTATCCGGAAAACCTTAAGCCTAGATTGAACGAAAATCCCGAACTCCTTTAAACGCTTTTTAATCAGCTGTTCCCAGAATCATAAGGAGGTATATCATTATATAGCTAATGGAATAAAAACACATGAAGAAAGCTGAATGTGCCTAGTATATTAAATAAAACATCCATTTATTCCATCTACAAAAGAACACAGTGGAAAGAATCATGACTTATTCAATAGATATAAAAGGTGAAAGGTGACAATGATTTGCACAAAAATCCTACTCATTCACCAAGAATAAATTTGTGCTGCTATCTTTTCAATCGAACATTTTATAACTAATAAACAGTGCATATACAAATGAAAATTGCAGTGTGTAACATTATTTCAAAACTCAAAGTCCAAATGGGAGCCTAATTAAGAAGTACCTCCATAGTGAAGGATGAAGCATATATTGGAGTATTTGAATCCAAAGCTGGGATTACCTGTACGAAAATAAATGCTACCACATCAAGGTTCTGATATGTCCATCAAAAGTAACAATGCCACCTCATAAAAGACACTTAAGGTAAAACAACATGTATTGGCCTTTCAAAGTGAACCTTACCCAAGGCAATGCACCAATATGATCTTCATGGCCATGTGTTATAACTACTGCTTCAATTTTATGGCTCCATCTTTTAATAAAAGTCGTATCAGGGATAATTTTCTGAACTCCAAGCTCATCATAGCTGATACATACAAGAAAATCAAATCCTTGATGATGCATTTAAAAAGATTTCACTGTTACTACCCAGTTCAAGCAATCAGATAAAATACTTTCTATCATGAGTGTCTGCACCAAGAAAAAAAAAGCAGCAGAAAACTTTACAAGTATCCAAGATTCAAATAAAAGAAAAAGCAGTTAACTTGTAAAATTAAACTACATTGTTGATAATAAGAACGTTGGCAAGCAGGTTTCATTCTCACAGCACTAAAAACATATAAGAAGACCTGACCCCCCTCCCTACACACACACCCAAACCCCTTCCCCATTCTTTCATAAGAAAAACTTTCCATGGCTAACCTTGTATCCGTTTTATAATTCATAAAAAAGAAAAAAAAATTACTTACTCAGGAAACATGACACCTGCATCAATAAGAATGTAGCGATCTTTGTTCCCAACAAGCATGCAATTCATACCAATTTCGCCAAGTCCTCCAATGGGAAGAACACGCAATGGTGGCCCATCCAATCCTTCGTAGAACTGTTCCATTTTACGTTGAACAGAATCCTCCATGCTCTTTCCAGCACCTTCCAATCTTCCTGATCTTCGTCGGGGCGACTTTGTACCCCGAGTGCCTAGCATAGCAGATATTTAATAAAACTTGTATACAACTAAATACAATGAAGTACAACATCGTGCAATGTCAAAAATAAAAAAATAGATCATTAATATTAATTCTAAAGCTGTAACCACATAGAAAAACCAAAGTCTTGAAGCTTGAAGGTATTAAGAAATAAGAAGCACAGTAAAAGCAATGGCTAAAAATAGAGGTTTGACAATAAAAAGTATAAAAATTAAGCCAAAAGTTCATGATAAACATCCTCTTCTCTAGAATGTCACCGCTTGATACGCACACGAGCCTAGCTCGAATTTAATATTTCAAAATCCAATTGCATCTGAAAATGATAAGGCACTTTTATAGCACCACGGGTACACAAACTGGCCATCATATTTTCCACGCTATCAACTACTCAAAAATAACCACTGCACTTCATCTCTCCCTCATAAAAAAATCATCCCCGTTCACGAAAGAAGCTCAATTTCAATCCTGGCTCATGTGCCAATCTTTTTTTCACAAAAAACTTGAATTTTAGCAATATTACTTCCACATTCCTTAAAACAGTGAATGCAGAAACGTATAAATAACTAGAGAAGGATCACTCCACAACCCTCAGTTCCCATTTCACTTACGTTATCTCTGTATACACAAAAATACATAGTCATCTCACAATCCACTGCCCACTATACATGAACACAAAGAAGAAGTCCTGGGAGAGTTTTGGCAACCTGTAGTTGGAGAAGCAAGGGAGCTCGAAACGAAGAACTTTCTGGTTCTGGGGCGGCATGGGAGCCTGCAAGGGCATACGGAAAGAGTACTCAAAGAAGCCATTTTTATCTGGTGAATCAGCTGCCAAATGCCTTGAAAATCATATCAATTCGAACAGAGAAGAGCGTAGAACAGGATAGAAACAAGGGAGGGAAGGACTGGAAGAAATCTGGGAGAGAAACCCTAGAAATGAGAGGAGAGGTGGCGGAGGCGAAGTTGAAAGCGCGAAATATCTCTTCTCGCTTGAAGCAAGCTCCTTATCAGTTTTGGACAGGGACGACGAGCACGTGACTTATCGCTTCTGCACGTGATCCGGGCTTGTGTCATTTTGATGGGCCAAATTGAGGCCCACCAAAGGCCCAACAATATAGCTGGTATAATGTGGGTAGAACTGCATAAGGGTCCATCAAGAAAGCCCATTAATTATAAATGATTTTATTTTTATTTTTTGTATCCATTTTGAGCCATGTTGTAAATAAAACCTTGAAAAGTAATTTTTATTGAACCCTTTGCGGATGACTTAAAATAGGACAGTGATAACGCTAGAAATATGTAGGAAATCTGATGTACAAATATCATTTTCCCTTAAAATACCGGACACTGGTATTGTCAATAGCAAAGTGGCCTTGCTATCCCGATTTAGTGAGATTAATTAAACCCTTTATATTGCATAAATTTATTGAGTCTAACTCATAGTGATCATTTATCAAAGAATGACTCTGGTTATCAAAATGATTGAACAGCCGGGATCAATTCACTTATGTTACTTAATTGAAATTAATAAAAAGTATTTAATGAATTAGGAGTTCAATAAATTCTGTTTATGAGTAGAAAAACGGAAGTAAAAAAGAAAAATGGGAACATGATAACCTAAGCCCAAATACAGGGCAAAAATTACAAAGAGTTACGTGCTGGCTGTGGGGTTCGAACCCACGCGCACTTATGTGCAGAAGATCTTAAGTCTTCCCCCTTAACCACTCGGGCAAACCAGCTATATCCTGTTGGGTACTCACATAGTTAAATAGAAGATTAGTTCTTTCACCCAAAAGCATATCCTTCCTCTACTTAGCTTTAGATTCTTGATGCTCATTTTCCGGGCCCTTTTGAATCAAGGGTTTTTTTGTTATGATAGACAAAAGAAGCTGGACTAGTTATAGGAATAATCACTAGATTAGATAGGAAATGAGTGATTCGGTGACACCTCAGAATTCTGGTGTAATTCTGTTAATGTCGGACGAATACATAAAACATGTGGGGTCTGCAATAATTAATACTCCCTCCGGTCACTTTTAATTGAGACCGTGGCATAAAACATGTGGGGTCCGCAATAAAAGCCTCGCAGCAGATACAGGCCGGCGAATGATTAGAGAACGGTATCATCTAATTTTGGTATGCTATTTGTGTTAGTAATGGGTGTTAGTTGTAACCCATAATTGGGTATTAAAGAGAGTGAACTAACCCATGTTTAAAACCCACTTACTATGAGATGAATGAGTGAATTGGGTGAAGGATGAATAGTCCCACATCCACACCAAGGATGGGTTGTGGATGGTATATAAGGCTCAAGATTGGCCTTATAAGTTAGGCCCAAGGGCCACCCCACTTTTGTGGGGGAGAGAGATGTTGGACCCATGCACCTAGGTGGGCTAACCCACACGCGCGCGCGCGCGCGGCCGGCCGGGCCGGGTCGGGTCGGGTTGGGTTGGGTTGGGTTGGGTCAACAAGAAAATATTATTTTGGGACAAATTTATTGGTTTGGTTTTCTATTCATTTTTGGTTCAACCAAAACGGGTCCGTTTTATTATGACCGTTAACGGACGGACGCGTCCGTTTAACGGGAAAGGGTTTCAACGGGCTTTAACGGGAAACGGTGTGGTTTTAACGGGATTTCTATAAAAGCTTGGAAAACGGGTTTTTCTGTACGGAATTTTTCCTGCATCTTCTTCTTCCTCCTCTTCTCATTCTGTGAAAGCATTGCATACTTGTGGTTCGCTGCGCGTATTGTTTGGAGTGCTCCTACAATACGTGGTTGATCGTCTTATCCTGGGAGGCAGACGCCCAAGAGTCCTAAGCACCGTAGGGAGGGCGAATTCTGTCTTAAGGACAAAGTGTTTCGCTTGATTCGATCATAAACTCTTCTACAGTTTTATCATCTTTGCAAAGGTACACAGATATTTTCCTTAATACAGTAGCAGTAAAGAAATTTTAAAATAACAATCTTAAGACAGAATTTTTACTGTTATACTGTCATTTGTACTGTAATTACTGTATATTACTGAGATAATCTTCTGTGATTTGAAAAGGTTATAGATGGCTACTGAGAACTTCAATCCGGTACTGATTCCCACTCCGGTGAATGCTCCTGTTCAAGTTAAAGGGGAGAAACCAGAAAAATTCAGTGGTGTGGATTTCAAGAGATGGCAACAGAAAATGTTGTTTTATCTTACCACGCTGAATTTGGCCCGATTCCTTAAAGAGGAAGTACCTGTTCTCACTGAGGAGAAACGGGAAGACAAAACGGCTGTTGCGGCAGTAGATGCATGGAAACATGCAGATTTCTTATGCC